>JACDOX010000180.1:241544-259175 GCA_014549065.1 Cardinalis cardinalis
ATTCCTGACCTGCAACCCATCTGCCACAACCCTCAGGACACTGCAGGTCTTTCTCTTCTGCAGAATAAACCCATCCTTTTCTCCCTCCCAGCCTCTTTTCTCTTTACCAGGGCTTTGATGACTCTACATTTCCATTTCAAAACTAATGGGATCAAACATATTTCCAATTCTAGCATAGTTTTCCCATGTTTAAATTTCAYGTAATGTATTTCATTCCAAGCCAAGATAACATGTGGATATTTTGAGGGTTTCATATTCCAGCTCTTTAGGAATGTTTAATTTTGGAGGGGCACACATGGTTTTTATTCCATCATCACATCCATTTCATTACCCAGGAGGATAAAGCACAAAGGCAGGAACCTCAACCTTGTTCAGCTGATTTACCWGTTAAACTCATGATGGCCTGGATGTAAAACACTTTCATTATTTCATATCAGAATTTAGGAAAAAWATCCATTTACATGATTCTCAAAAATCCCCACCTACCATAAAACAGGATAAAGCCAGAGCAAAGACAAATTCTTTGCTTCATGTCTTTCATCCCCTTTACCATTCTAATAATGCATGGCCATTAAAATTGCCTCCAAGACTTCCAAATAAAGAATAATAACTAATTCCTGTTTGTAGCTGCAAGTATAATCATACACATGTTTTCAGTTCATTATTTTGGTGTCAAAAAACACGAGGGTTGCAATTGCAATGAATTATTACATCCATATACTTTGCTATGAGCATTAACTGACAAAACCAAATTAGTCCATCAGGAGGGCAGATGAACACTGCCCATAATTGAATCAGGAGTAAATCAGCTCACAAGTGCTTTGTGTACAGATGCTGTAATAATGGAGTCTGACTATTGAGATGACAGGGGACAATTTATATTTCATTTACACMAAAAAAAAATACTCTTAAATATTTTCTGTTTTCTGCTGTTTGGGTTTGGGGTTTTTAATTTTTTTCAGATATTTGGTATCTGGTACTTAGTAGCACCCAGCAGTCAGAACATTTGGGAAAAGCTTTTCCTTGTTGTTTTAAGAATAACCCCTTCCTGCTGTGCATTATATCAACAGCTCTAGGTGCATATCCATAATTCCACACTTACATCCATGGTCCCCCCTCAGTGGCTGCTCTCTGCTGGTTTTAAACACAATAATCACACCTCCATGGGCCCAGATGCTGTAATAATGGAGTCTGACTATTGAGATGACAGGGAATAATTTATATTTAATTTACACCCCAAAARATACTGTTCAATATTTTCTGTTTATGTTTTCTGCTGTTGGTTTGGGGTTTAGGGGTTTTTTGTTTGTTTGTTTGTTTGTTTTTTCAGGTACTTAGTAGCACCCAGCAGTCAGAACATTTGGGAAAAGCTTTTCCTTGTTGTTTTAAGAATAACCCCCTCCTGCTGTGCATTATATAGACAGCTGTAGGTGCATATCCATAATTTCACACTTACATCCATGGTCCCCCCTCAGTGGCTGCTCTGTGCTGGGCTGGCTTTAAACACAATAATCACACCTCAGTGGCTGCTCTGTGCTGGTTTTAAACACAATAATCACACCTCAGTGGCTGCTCTGTGCTGGTTTTAAACACAATAATCACTCCCCCAGGGTGAGGGGCAGAGGAGCTGCTGGCATGGAGAGCACAGGGGCAGCTCAGCTCCCAAATGCTGCTGCAGGTTTGATCACACCCCACAAGTCCAGGGTGCTGCTCTGGGGAATAAAGCACCAGATCCATCCAGGAAATGGGGATTCAGCTCCACCCAAGGCCATCTTTTACCATCTCTTTAATACCCACATCCTCTTTTTTTGAAAATACTGCTTTTTCCTCCCCTCTTCCAAGCAGGTACAATCCACCACCCTCAGGACACCAGCTGCTGTCTGGCCATCAGAAAAACCTCTCTGCTGTAAGAGATCCCTGTCCTGTGCCTTCAGCCAGGCCCTGCAGTTCCCAGGAGCTTTTCCAGCCTGAAATAAACCAAAGCAGGAAATCCTCTCTGAGATAACAAAACTTCCAACCTGTTACRCCCCACTCTGCTCACTGAAATGTGGCCTCCATGCTTCTCTCAAGCCCTTCATATAGTTATATATTTATATATTTATAGGGTATTAGCAAGTCCTTGTCTGTGATGCCTCTGTCCTTCAGGGCCCAGTGAAGCTCCCCAAGCAAACCACAGCAGAAAAATGTTTGTGTGATTAAAAGGAGAACTTTATAGAGCAGTAAAAGCTACAGACAGCAAGTGGAGTCCATCCACTCTTTCCCTCCTGGGAGCACAGTCCTACATAATGAAGTGAAAAGAGGGAGATAAATGTCACTTCTTTTTATCCCTAATAACAGCACATCCCACTGGGTGGAAAGGAAAAATATTTGTGCTCTTCCCATTTCATTTCTGTGGCCTGTGAATCAGTTCAGCTCATGCAGGAGCACATCACCTGTCAAGGAGAATTTTTACCCATTGCTTTTCTGGGAAGAGGTAAATGATGTTTCCTCCTAGTGCTGGAGCTGGCCCTGGAGACAACCAGATTATCCTGTCCTCCTGTAAAACACAAAACTCCAGGGGCTTCTCAAGCAGTTTGTTTGTGATACATTTCTTGTCATGTCAGAAAAACAGGCTTGGTTTTGACAAAAACGACACCTTTTTCTGCACCATCACACACAAGGTGATTCAGCCTGGCAGTAACATGCACAGGAAGCTGGCAGGGATTTCATTCTGCACTTTCTCAGGCACCACAGCAGTGGGCACAGGTTGAAGTGGTTGCTTTTGAGCTGCTGAATCTGACAGCACCAGCACATAAACCCAGAGCACAGCTCCACCCAGGGAACAGAAGAGCAGCCAGATTTAGTAAAAGGAAAATCCCCAATCATGAAATCTGACAAAACAAAGTAACTGTCAATTGTGTAATGCTGCAGTCAGGAATTTTCTCTTCCAACAGCCTTGGGTGCCTGCACTGTAGTGACAGGACAGGAGGTGATGGGTTCAAACTGAAAAGGGGATATTTAGGTTARATACATGGAGGGAATTCTTTCCTGTAAAGTGTGGGGAGGCTCTGGYGCAGGGTGCCCAGAGCAGCTGTGGCTGCCCCATCCCTGGGAGGCTCCAAGGCCAGGTTGGATGGGGCTTGGAGGAACCTGGGAGAGTGGGAGGTGTGGGAAGAGATGGGTTTTAACCCCAACCATTCCATGATTCTATGACCAATCATCACAAGTCAGTGATGCCTCACCTTAGCAGGTCAGTGGTTCCCCACCCAGGAGGGCCAGAATCCTTGGGATCACCAAATTAATCTCACTTCACCCACCTGACACCTGCTCCAGTTTCTTATTTTCCCAAACCTAGTTAATCTAACCTGAGGCACAGTAATTAAACCAAGCTGCTGCAAACATCTCTGGCATCCACACACACCCCCTCCTCTCCTGGGGCAGCAAATGAAACAGCTTGTTTCCATGAAAGATTTATCACTGACTAATGCACGYAGGAAACCTGATGCTCCAATTCCAGAGAACACATTCCCAGCCCTGATCCTGTGTGGCCCCAAACCAACTGATCCAAACAAGTTTCATGCTGACTGTTTGCTGCTGTTGTTGTCCACGGGAGGCAAGGAGAGCTGTCACTAAAGGTTTGCTCTGGGAGCTGGAGCCTGAGCTCACAAAGTGTTGTAATTCAGAAAACCCAGCAGCAGAAATTAATCCATCCCTGAAGTGTCCAAGGCCTGGTGGGATGGGGCTTAGAGCAGCCTGGGAGAGAGGAAGSTCCCTGCCCATGGCAGGGGTGAGARCTGTGGTGTTTGTGAGGTCCCCAGGATGAGGGGAGAGATGAGAATCTGACTCCATGTTCTTAGAACACTGATTTATTATTTTATGATATGATATTAATTTTATTATTTAATTATATGTTATGTTTTATGTGTTAGACATTATAGGATGTTGTTATATGTCATATATGTCAAATATGTGTTATGTTATATATGTGTTATGTTATGTATTATGTTATAATGTTATRTTATGTTAAAAGAATGCTATACTAAAGAAAGAGAAAGGATACATCAGAAGGTTTAACAAGAATGATAATRAAAACTCATAACTGACTCCTCAGTCTGACACAGCTGGCTGTGATTGGTCATTAAGTAAAAACAATTCACATTAAACCAATCAAACATTCCCTGTTGGTAAACGATCTTCAGACCACATTCCAAACAGCAAAGACAGGAGCAGCAATCAGATAATTATTGTTTTCATTCCCCTCTGAGGCTTCCCAGCTTCCCAGGAGAAAATCCTGGATAAAGAGGATTTTCCAGAAAATATCATGGTGACACCCAGCAGCAGAAATTAATCCATCCCTGAAGTGTCCAAGGCCTGGTAGGATGGGGCTTAGAGCAGCCTGGGAGAGAGGAAGCTCCCTGCCCATGGCAGGGGTGAGAGCTGTGGTGTTTGTGAGGTCCCCAGGATGAGGGGAGAGATGAGAATCTGACTCCATGTTCTTAGAACGCTGATTTATTATGATATGATAAGAAGGCATAATATTATATTATATTATATTATATTATATTATATTATATTATATTATATTATATTATATTATATTATATTATATTATATTATATTATATTAATTTCTGTACTAAAACTATACTCAAGAAAGAGAAAGGATACATCAGAAGGCTTAACAAGAATGATCATGAAAAACCCATGACTGACTCCTCAGAGTCTGACACAGCTGGGCTGTGATTGATGATTAAGTAAAAACAATTCACCTGAAATCAATCAAACATTCCCTGTTGATAAACAGTCCCCAGCCCACAWTCCAAAGCAGCAAACACAGGAGAACCTGAGGCTTCTCATCTTCCCAGCAGAAGAATCTGGGTAAAGAGGATTTTTCAGAAAATATCAGGGTGGTAGAGAACAAGCTGGGTTCAAAGTCCCTTCCAGCCCAAACCTGTCTGGGGTTCTGTGCCATCCCCCTGACAGGCACTGCCAAACTCAGCTTTTGGGGAGAAGGTGAAGCTGCATCACCTCTGCCCTGCCTCAGCTCCAGGTAAATGGTTTGAAAGCAGATCCTGTTYGGTGGCTGTTTAATTAAATTATGGAAAAATGCACAAGGGACTAAAGGGCACAAAATAAAGAGAGCACAGATGGTAAATGTTCATCTAAGCCTCAGTTTAGAAGGTCAGAGATTTCCTTCTAGGAAATCAGGGGCTGAAATTTTCCCATTAGTCACTTTTTTCAGAACTAAAACCCATCAGATCTGAAATGCTTCAAGGAGCCCAGCTCCTGAGCAAACCTTCACCCAAGTCAGGGGGTACAGAGCAGGCCTTTTTAAAATACTATTTTGTTTGTTTAAAAGCATATTCAAGCACCAGATGAAGG
Source organism: Cardinalis cardinalis (assembly GCA_014549065.1). NCBI lineage: Eukaryota > Metazoa > Chordata > Aves > Passeriformes > Cardinalidae > Cardinalis > Cardinalis cardinalis. The sequence continues at coordinate 246,905 of JACDOX010000180.1, forward strand.
AATTCTATGTTGCATATTCTATGCTTTATTTGCAAAACAAAATCTTTGCAAAAGATGCCAGACCAGATGAGACTCCAGGGATTTCATGCTGCATGATAAATATTTTGCTTAGGTAATGCCACATCAATCTCACCTCACATTCCCCTTGAGAGGAACAGAGCYAGAAACTACAGATCTGGGGGAAGAAAGTCAAAAGCTTTGAGCCACATGACATTAATTTCCATAGAAGARCTCCTAAGAATTTTTTATCATGTCTTTAATTTTCTACTGGGAGGGGGCAGCCAAACCAAACTCGCATCCATTTGGGGAGCAGCCAAAGTGGAATACAGAATGCATGTAATGCATAATATATATGTAATGGAAATATAATATGGAAGAGATTCACTGCAAAATCCTAAATTCTGGATGATTTTCAAATTATTTTCTTGTTCATTCTGGTCACATTTTGAATCAAGTTCCTTATTTCATAACCAATGGAAAATTAACTGGCAAGATATAAAGAAAAAATATTGAGAACCTAACAAATCAGCAGCATCTGAGAGCCAAGGAATTGATGAAAAATGGAAATTAATCTAATGGAGCAGTGAGTCAGAGAATAATGCATGGTGTAAATCCAGAAAACTGCAATACACCAAACAAATTGCTTGGAATCTGGCCATGTATAACATAAATGGTTTCTCAACTAAGCCAAATTCTTCCAGAGAACACTCAGCTCTCCTGGAGATCAGGTCTCACTCCATAYATTCAATATTTCATGAGAGATCAGATGGGAAATACTCTTCAAATTCTAGTAACCTCCATTGTAAAAGTTTGATTGTGACAATCATAAATCCTTCAGATTTTTTTTAAATTAATTTCTTTCTAAAATGAACAACTGGAGTCGTTCATTTGGGTATTAGCAAAATTTACAGCATGAACCTGTGCCAGATTCAAATTTGTGCTTCAAGCAAGAAAGACCCCCCAGCACTGCCTGGCAGGCAGGAATTTCTGAGATCAGGAGATTCAGGATGGGGCTATGAAGCCTCTTTCCCAGTTACTCCTTTTGGAAATCACCAGCCTTGTAGCTGGGCTGGAAAAGGCAAAACATCACTCACCCTGCATGGCTTGCCAAGGAAAACAGAAATCTTATTCCCTGAGTGATCCCAGGCAGAAATTACAGCCTCCCTTTGGGAATTACACTCCCTCTAAAGGTGACCATGTCCCCAGTGGCACTGACAGATCCTTCAGGCATCAGCCAAATTTAATTCCTGCAACAGCAAGGACTTGCTGCCTTGGGAAATGTGGGAAATAGAATTMTAACGTCTGTATTGTCTCACCCTTCACATGAGCCTGAAAATGGAATAAAAGTTTTTAAAACACCTCTCAGTTGCCCAGAAAAAACCTTAATCTGCCAGGGAAACTGGAGTTTTGTCAGGGAACTCTCAAAGCAGGGAGCTCAGCCAGCTGCAGCCTTCCCATCCCCACTGCTCCCTGCACCCAGGGCAAATAAACACCCAGGTGATCACCAGAACAAGTTATGGGGCTGTGGTAAATTGGTGAGGAAAGGGGCAACAGGATAAAATGGGAAGGCAGAAAAATAACTTTCCAAAGAGCATCCCATGTGCTGTGCCAGCAAATGCTGCTGCAGAGGTCAAACACAGAGCAAGGAGCTGTGCAAAGGGCAGGGCAGGGCTGCCAGCACTCACAGGCTGATTCTGGGACTGCAGAGATCTCCAGAGCCATCCAGGAATAATCAGCCAATTGTGCAGGATCAGCTGCTCAAACCCCCAGTTTTACAGATCTTTTATCAATGGGGACGAGGTGCAGCTGGCAAGGGGAAAGCTGACTTCCAAACAGTGTTTGGTTTTCAGAGCCAGTTGCTGAAGAGCAGCACAGGGAGAAGGGGATGTGTTTGCAGGGGAGCACACCCCCCTGGTTTCTCCATCAAGAGCAGAAAATGCTCCACACGCCCTGAAGCACATTCTGGAAGCAGAGCCCAGCTCCTCTCACGTGTACTTTGGAGGAGAAATGTCCTCACACCACAGGCAGGAGCTATGAAAGCCACAAGACTATGGCAGGTGGTGCAGCCAAGAGAGCTGTCAGGCTGTGATCTACCTCAGGCTCAGCAATTCTCCAGGCACAAACTCTGACATTTAATTAAGGCCAGCACCTTTTCCATTCAAGCACATCCCAGTGTTATTAAGGAGCCCAAATGCCACCAATGACAATGATGTGGTACTGGGTATCTAAAAATGTTTCCTGTGAGATTTGGACGGTTTGGGTCAGCACTTGGCTCTTCACAGCTCCTCAGAGATTGTTGGGGAGGGGAATCACAGGGGCAGGATCAGGTTTTTTGGTTTGTAAAGGCTTTTGCACAGCCCTGCTCTACAGTGAGACCTTTTGTGGCCCTGTCCCAAATGTCAGCTCAGTGACACAGGACACAAGWGTGAAAAATATGTATTTTATTATTGGCTTTTTTCAAATATTAAAATRAATATTATATGGGTTATGTTAGAAAGTTATGCTGTATTAATTCTCTTAAGYAGTGTGTTAAATATAGTTTCAGGTTATAACAAAATGTTAAAATAGAAACTATGCTGTGTAAGATACTTTTTTGAAAGAAAGAACTCACACTGAGACAGCAGCCACAGGACACCTGAATCTTTCAGAGAAAGAGAATTTATTGCCCCATTATCAGGAGAAACGAACTTCTTCCTGCCTTGCTCAGCCATGAASATGCTGGTCAGGATTCAGAGGAAGAAGCTGACACTGCCCAGACAGAATCCTGTGTTTGAATGGAATTTATGCATCATGGATGAGGTGTATGAATATGCAACAGGCTGTTGCTTTTAAGGGTTAATCCTCTGTWAACGTGGGTCCTTTTTTGGGTTTACTTTGCCCAGCAAGAGGTACCCAGACTGTCCCTAACTCTTTGTTTTTATTGTCTCACATTGTCCTAATCCTAATTATCCAAATTTTTATTACTCTAATTATATTGCTATTTTTATAACCATTTTATKACTATKAAACTTTTAAAATTTTAAAAACAAATAATTGGCATTTTTCACACAAGCAAGGACCCAGAGGTGGGTGTCCCTAACCTGTGTCTGCTCCCACAGCCCCAGRGCATCCTTCCTGCCCATGGCCATGGACACAGACACAGCCCCAACACTGCAGCTGCAGTTCTGCTCTCAGGAGTGCTCAGGGTGTCTGGTCATTGCTGTAAGGATAGAAAACTCATAGGAACACACATGAAATCCCTTTGGATGTCACTGACACCCATGGCAGCCATCCTTACATTGCATCTCACCTCCTAGCTGAGGAARCATCTAGAAAATCCTCCCGAGGTGATTCACCTGTGTCTGGTTGACTGACTGATGTGGAATTTGAAAACCCAGAAATCCCAGGTTTCCTTTTGGGGCATTTCCCTCWAAGAAAGGGAAAGGAAAACCAACCAAACTAAACCTACCACCTGTGTTTTCCCACCTTGCTAGTTTGGGAAACAAACTGCTCACCCAGGATCAGAGCTTTATCCTGCATCTCTTCTTTGGGTAAGACCTGATGGATCCACAGCCTCTGGACTGATCCCAGGACATGGAATAGGAGAGTTTAGGACCAAACCCTCTTAAAGAACTGCCTGACATTTTCTTGGAGGCAGCAGCATGATCTCAAACTTGATTAACTGAGTAGCAGTCAGCTAATTAGTCACCTAATGAGTCATCCTGCCAGCTCTACCTGTGAAAGTTCAAGAGGCAGAGCAGAAGTCCCACAGAGACCTGCAGGAAACTAATACACAGTATTTTTAATGTCACCACATTAAACATACAATCCAAACATTGTTAGCAACAGAATTGGCTACTAGAAGAGAGAGAAAAGAGAAGGAAAAAGGATGGGACAGTTTTCAGGASAAATTTGCCACAATACCTGTACCAGCACAAACAGTAATAAGAAAGCACCACTAGATCTAAGAAAAACAAGCTCTAAAAATTCAGAGCAAGTGCTGTTATGGCATCACTGCAGAAACCCAGGTTCATCCATGGCCCTAAGTAAACAAACACATCCTTCCTCAGAGCTACCTGCCAGCAGGGATGGGAAAATAGGAGTAAATCTTGTAAAATCCCTTATCCAATCTGTTAAATTTGGGGAATTTGGAGGAGGATGTGAGTGCACAGCTCTGGGGCACCTCAGGGACTGGTGCTTCAGAGCACCTGTGAGGAGCAGGAGGCACACATGGAAAATTTGGGATTAGTCATGTCACACACCACCTACTTAACAGCCAAAAGGCACAGATAAGAAATAACCAGACCCATCTGCAGGGAGTTAGACATGTATGAAAACACCTGGGAAAAGAGCAGAGCTTCTGGGTGCTACAGTAACACAAACAGCCACGGAAAGCCATGGAAAAAAAGAAAACCACCAATCACTTTGTCCTTCACAGAGCTGAATACCAAAGCAGATATTCACATGCTGCAGCAACTGCCCTCCAAAGCAGCAAATCAGCCTCCACTTAGAATGCCATTGTTTTGAAATGCAAAAATCACCACACACGTTTTGCTCACACCCAGACAGTAACTTCCACCATCAGAGGAAGAGCAGCTTGTTCCAGCCCAGGTGAACCCAAACCCACAGGGCCATCCCACCCCTCCCTTGCTGTCTGTAAATATTTGGGCACAAAGCTTTTGAGTGGTTTCAGGGGTAGTCAAGGCCAGTGTTTAAATGCAAAAGAGGTCACCCCAATCTTCCCTTTGGAAACCACCAGATTTTAGGGAAGAACTTGGGAAACAGCAGGAAAGGGACAGCAAGGACAGAAAGAGCAGCTTGTTCCAGCCCAGGTGAACCCAAACCCACAGGGCCATCCCACCCCTTGCTCCTGTTTGTAAATAATTGGGCACAAAGCTTTTGAATGGTTTCAGGGGTACTGGAGGCCAGTGCTCAAATGCAAAAGGGGTCGCCCCAATCTTCCCTTTGGAAAGCACGAGATTTTAGGGAAGAACTTGGGAAACAGAGCAAGGACAGAAAGAGCAGCTCGTTCCAGCCCAGGTTAACCCAGACCCACAGGGCCATCCCACCCCTTGCTGTTTGTAAATATTTGGGCACAAAGCTCTTGAATGGTTTCAGGGGTAGTGGAAGCCAGTGCTCAAATGCAAAAGGGGTCACCCCAATCTTCCCTTTGGAAAACATCAGATTTTTAAGGAAGGACTTGGGAAACAGAGCAGGAAAGGGACTGCAAGGACATGACAAACCAGGACATGGGATGAAGGATGACAYGGAGGTGTGCACATTCCCCTCTTACCTGCTTCCATGAGCTGGCACTGCTGCCCAAAAACTTGGGAGAAGGTGACAGGCCCTGCAGCAGGGCTGGAGGAGGCCGGGGGGGAGTCCATGGCTTCCCTGCAGAGCTGAGTGTTGGTCATGGAGCAGAGCCCGAGCTCCCAGCCCTGCTGTCCCCCACGGATCCTCAGGGCAGGAGGAGACACCCAGGGAGGAATGGAGCTGCCCCTTTCAAGGGTGAGGAGCAGCGCACGTTTTCAGCTGAGTGCCAGCAGTATTTTCGTGGAGAAATCCAAAGGTTTGTGCCTCTCCCGGGAGGTTCTGGCGCGTCCTGGGCAGGTCCGGCGGCTTCAGGCACAAATCAGCGCCGGGCACTGAGGATGGGCCCCTTCTGGGGCGTCTGCCAYGGTCACAGCGAAGTGCTGAGGCTCTTTCTTCTCCCGAGTGTCCAAGCCCAGCCCTACCTTGTCCATGAGCTGGGACACATCTCCGGAGCACGGGAATTCTCCCGCGGGGATGCGGAGGCTCCGTCCTTCCAGCCCGTCCGCTGCGAGGGCACCGGGGATGCCGGAGCACCGGGGATCCTCCTCCGCAGGGCTCGGAGCCCCAGCTGCCCCTCAGGAAGCCGAACTGCCCCTCAGGATGCCGAACTGCCCCTCAGGATGCCGAACTGCCCCTCAGGAAGCCGGGCTAGCCCTCAGGATCCAGAGCCGCCCCTCAGGAAGCCGGGCTGGCCCTCAGGATCCAGAGCTGCCCCTCAGAAAGTCGGGGTTGCCCCTCAGGATCCAGAGCCGCCCCTCAGGATCCAGAGCTGCCCCTCAGGAGCTCAGGGGAGGTTTTCAGGGGAGGGTTCCAGCGGAGGCAGCCGCGGGCGGCACCGGCCGGGCCGGGCCGGGCTCGGGGGGCTCTCGGCATCACCCCCGCCGCTCGTCCCTTGCCTCCAGCCCGCTCCCCCCTTCCCCCAGCCTCACCGGCGAGGGGGAGGAGACTGGAGCCACGTTAAATAACATCCTGTGCCCTGCTGCAGTGCCCGCCCGGCCCTCCTCCCTCTGCCCGCATGCAGCGGCTGCTCCCGGAGCGCTCTGRAGGCGGTGGGAGCTCCGGCAGGGAACAACGAGCCGGCTGCCTTCACCCCTTCCCCTGGCTGCCTTAACCCCTTCCCGCCTACCTTAACCCCCTCTCGGCTGCCTTAACCCCCTCCTGGCCGACGGATGCTCCAGGGACAGGAGGAAAGGCGAGCACCGGCTGCCAAACCTGCCCGCGGTGCCCATCCCGCAGGGATGCCTGGCTGGAATTCCTTCAGTGTAAGCACCAGGCAGGGCTGTTTCCAGGGAAAAGGGGCCAAGAGTTAACTCCCAGCAAAGTCTGACAGCGCTGATTCATCTCTGTCTGAAAAGCTCCCCCTGCCAATGCAAAGGATGCTGACTCCGGGAGCGCTGCGTGAATCTGCGGTCCGTGAGTCAGCGGAGCTTTTTTTGGGGAAGTCTGCCTGGAAGAAAGGTTCCCGCGTGGTTRTAAAAAAACACACGGTGAGCCGGGTGGGAATGAGAAAATCTGCTGTCAGATGGCAGCAGCAGAAAGGCCAGGGCAGAGRATGAGAGGTTCCCGCAGGTACAAGCAGTGCCGGGGGATACAGGGCTGACCGCAGCCCAAGGAGGCAGAGAGGGGCCGGGAACACCTGGAAAATTCCCAGCAGAGGGAATTGAAGTCACATCTCGCGGGCTGTGCTGCAGCAGCTCCTGGGGCAGCGTCGCTGCGCAGGGTGAGCCCCGAGCCGGGAGCTGTCCACCAAATCCCAGCTGGGTCSGTGCGTTGTGTTTACTCCCTCAGATATTACATCAATTTAAGGAACAAATMTTTTACAGTGAGGGTGGAGAAGCCCTGGCACAGGTTGCCCAGRGAAGCTGTGGTGCCTGTAAACRTTCAAGGTCAGGCTGGATGRRGCTCTGAGCAGTCTAATGAGGTKGGAGATGTCCCTGCTCATGGCAGGAGGTTGGACTAGATGCCCTTTATGGCATCCTTTAACTGGTCTAGGATTCTATGATTTATATGATTTTAGGCTCAGATTATCTTTGGCAGAATCCAAACAAACAGACCAGAGACAACTTTGCTTGTTTATTTCCCTAAAGACACRGGAACAATCTCTGCCCTCACTCAAACAAGAGATTCAACCTGACCTTCCTGTCTACCACATGGAGGAAACCAAAAATTGGGACATTTGATCCATATATCTTCAACATTTATTCCTGTGGCTGCTTCCTTCCTCCCTAACTGTGCCTGTTGCTCTCCCTGACCATGTCACATGAAATCCTCCCAGAGCTGTTTGGTAACTTCTCTGCAGAGCCCACTGCAGAGCTGCATCCAGCTCTGRAATAGTAAAGCATAATTTAGGACAAAAAAAAAAAAAATTATGCAAGAGGCTACCTGCAAATCCTTATTTCCTTAGCAAAACTTTTCCAGCTTCAAGACATCAGGGGTTTTAGTGTTGCAGATGAAGTCACAGATGTATTTTTCCTTCTCCTGATTTCCATTGTGCATTGGGAGAGTTCTAAACCACCAAAATAATCTCAGGTAAGCTGTCTGCTGCAGGTGCCAAGGACTTGGTCACTGGAGGGAGGGGCACTCTGGGGATGAGAGGGAGTCAAGAGGGGAACTGTTGGAGGCTGTTTGCTGTTGGAGGCTGTTTGCTGTTGGAGGCTGTTTGCTGTTGGAGGCTGTTTGCTGTTGGAGGCTGTTTGTTGGCTGTTGGATTTGCAGAGGGTTTCAGGAGGAGCTCCTGGGGTTCCAAGCTCCCTGTGGGGCTCCCTGTCCAGCCCAGCACAGTTACACAACACAAGAGGCCATGCTCCATTTCACACCACTGCTCACAGCCTCTGCATTCAACCAGCCCACATCCCCAAAAACCAGAAAGCAAGAAAAGCCCTCTTCTTTGGGGTGATCTGGGAGTTGTGCCTGAGAGGAACAGTGGATTTGTCTTTACAAACCAGCTGTGGGTCTGCTGGTAGATAAAACCTGCACTGAGAATGGTGAATGGGAAGRATTCCACTGATTGGTGAATGGAAAAAGATATTTGCTTTATTTGATAAATGAAATTAAACATKGAAAGATGAAAGAAACAATGGGGAAGAAAACCCCCTAAATTCCAGAAGAATTACAAATTAAAAGGGAGGGTTATACACTGGAGGGAAATCTTTGGGATCAGGCATTCTGGGAAGTCTGAACCTCTCAAGTSCCTCAGCCAATGGGGARAGAGAGAAGGGAAATGTGGCTGGGAAATTGGGATAAAAAGGAGGCTGGGTGCTCCAAAAATGCTGGGTGCTCCAAACCCCAGGGGATGCCCCATGGCCTCTCCCTTTATTGGAATAAAGCCAAAGGACTCCTCTGTCTCCTTTTTGGACATAAACCCCTGGTGTTTGTGGATKMATTTTCCTGACATGTCCATGCTCAGCATCACCACCTTCTCTCCTGGAGACCCTGGAGCAGCTCCAGAGCAGAGGAGCTCAGCAGAGCCTTCCCTTCCCTCTGGACACGCTCCAAGGGTTGCTCACTTGGGCTCAGCACATTTTGTTCCTAAGAAATGACCCTCCCCGAGGTACAGAAATGACATTTTCCACCTCACTGCAGCTCACCTGGATTTCCCTCACAGCTGACACCTGTGCTGCTGTGCTGAGTCCCACACATCATCCAGTGCCAGATTTCCTCCTCTGGGTTTCTGTGCTTGCCACAACRCCTGGGATCTGTTTCCTTTGTACAAGGTTCCTTCAGGTGCCYCCAGTTCTGCTGCTGCCACTGTGAGCTCCATCCATCAGCTGCAGCACAGAAAATAGCTACAAACAGAATAACAGAACACATAACCTGACTGAGAGCTTCTCTTTCTAGGTGAAAAGGAAATAAATGTTAGGAATAATGAGAATAATGTGCCCCTTGTTGAGATGCTGGAGCTGAATTTAGAGGAGCTGTGTTTGCACAMAGGGAATGAAATCTGTGCACTCAGTGCCCTGGAAGTGTGGGAGGAAGGTGAAAGGAGAGGGAAATTAACCCCCACCCTCCCTGAGTGGGAGCTTTCTCTGCAAAGGACTCCACTGCTGGAGCCAGGTTTGCTCATGAGCAATTTACCCATGTCAGGAAAATTAACCCACAAACACCAGGGGTTTATGTCCAAAAAGGAGACAGAGGAGTCCTTTGGCTTTATTCCAATAAAGGGAGAGGCCATGGGGCATCCCCTGGGGTCTCTCCACTTTTTGGAGGAGCAGCCTCCTTTTTATCCCAATTTCCCAGCCACATTTCCCTTCTCTCTTTCCCCATTGACTGAGGGACTTGAGAGGCTCAGGCTTCCCCAAACACCTGATAACAATATTTCCCTCTAATGTATAACCCTCCCTTTTAATTTGTAATTCTTACTGAATTTAGGGGTTTTCCCCATTGTTTCTTTCACGTCTCAATGTCCAATTTCATTGATTAGCAAACCTAAAGTTTATTTGTAAAAGCAAATCTCTTTTTCCATTCATCAATCAGTGGAATCCTTCCCATGGTTTCTTTTCTCTCCCAGTGCTGGTTTTATCTACCAGCAGCCCCACAGCTGGTTTGGAAAGACAAATCCCTCATTTCACCCACCCAGATGCAGCAACACAAGCACTTTAAAAACTCTACAGCTGAATTTCCATCAGCCAAGTGCCAGGAAAAGTCCATCTAATGCACCTTTATCAGCCCTTGCCCTGGAATGACAGCTGAGAGATCTCCCCAGGTAATTTCATGAGGCTGTATCTGTTCATTTGCTCCCCACTGATGATCAGGGCCCCCAAAATGCAAAAGGGGCTGTAGCCCCACATTTCTCTTCACAGAGAAAAGCAAAGCACAATTCTTCCCAAGAATATTTCTGGGTTTCACGTTCTCTGAACCTCAGAGAAACAAAGCACCATCACTTTGGGTGAACAGTCTCCMTATTGCRTTCTACTTTTGCACAAACACAGGCACAGCAAATGAGATAAGAATATTCTTGGGAAGAATTGTGCCTTGYTTTTCTCTGTGAAGAGRAATGTGGGGCTCCAGGGGGCTCTGTGCAGCTCCAGCCCCCAGCCCGTGCTGGCAGCAGGGACAGGTCACACCAGGACAGAGGAGCTTTGGAAAATGCAGCTCAGTGGAGATCTGCTTCTCTTCCATGTCCAATTATCCCACTGAACACACAACAGTGTGCCACAGGAAAATGCATGAAAGGGTGAAAGGGAGAAAGAAGCTCAGTTAAACTCATTACACCACGAGAACAGACGTTCCATTGCTGTGGCACTTCACAGCTCCAGAAATACCCTGTGTGACAAATGGGGTTATTCACAACCACGTTCTTTGCAGCAAAGGATTTGGGAGTGGGGRAGGGCTCAGGAAAGAACATTCAGAAATTATCCTTAATGAGATGTCATCAGCTAGGAAAGGTAGCAGGTGAGAACTTATTTCTTGTGTCAGAAATCAGCATTTCACTGGTGCAAGGCAGAGACTCTGGGAGGAAAAATAGCAGCTAAGGGCTTTTGCCTTTTCTTCCAGCACTGTCACAAGGGGGGCTGGTGGAATCACTGGATGCACGGGGATGTGTGGATGTGATTATTCCTCCTCAGACCACACCACTGACATCAGCTCTGGGAGGTTTCTGCAGTTCTGATGCCTGTGTCATGCAAGGCAAATGGAGTTTTGTAGAACTCACTTTGAAGAAAAGCACTTAAGGTTTGGCATCAGAGGCAGCAATTAAACACATTTCTGCCTTCCTTCAGATTACATCTCCAGCAGCTCTTGGCTGAAAGTCARTTTTGTTTGGTTGAGTTTTATTCTTTCCAAAAAAAAAAGTTTGGAAGGCACAGAAGAAAATTACGTAAGTGGTGCAGGAAGAAAATGCCCTTAAGGACTTAGGGAATATTTAGGGTTGTTTATCAAAAGTAAGGCTTTAATATGGATTAATTAATATATAAATATCCTTGTAGAAAAGAAATACCAACTCTGAAAGGACTCTAATCAGTTGGTGCTGGGCCCAGAGAGAAGCTGAACTCAGATACAGAATCTACCAGAACAGAGTACTGCAGGATTTCCCCTGAAGGTCAAATTARGAAGCATTCCTGAATCAATACAGCCCAGGCAAGCCTGATAGAGGAACCCAAGGAAGASGTTCAGGGAGTCTGTCAGTTCTGTCAAACACACCAGCTGCAGGAAAATTCAATGTATAAGAGAGTAAATGCATTGTGCAGAAGGCAAGATGTGAGTTCCATAATGAGCACTATGTTTTATATGTAGATTTTCTGATGCAGTGTCCATCCCCACACAGTCTGTTCCCCAGAGCTTCCCTGGAGCAGTGCAGAGGCCCAGAGAAGCTGGCTCTGGGCAAGGAGGTGAGCCTGGAGTCAATCCCCCTCCCCAGCTCTCCACACAGCCACTGGCACACAAGGACAAAAAGATTAACAGCAAACCAACCCTGCAAAGTGCTGCTGAAGTCAAGGYGACCCAAAACTTACCAGAGCAGTACAAAAAGGGGGGATGGCCCTATTTGCATTAGCAGCTCATATCCAAGATAATATGAACTGCTCTCAGACAAATGCCCCTTCTTCTTCCAAGGCAGCTGCAAAGCCTGATAGGAACCAAATGTACCCCAGCATTATCACCCTGATATTTTATGAAAAAGCCCTTTGCCAGGATTTCCTCTCCTGGGAAGCTTCAGCTTCTCCATGTTTTGCTCCTCTGGAATGTGATTTGGAGAATTGTTTACCCCAGCATGTGAATTGCTTTTAATTAATGGCCAATCCCAGCCAGCTGTGTTGAACTCTTTGAGTCTTTCACAGGTTTTTATTATTCATTCTTGCTGAGCCTTCTGATGTCTAATAGAATAGAATAGAATAGAATAGAATAGAATAGAATAGAATTATCAGCCTTCTGAGAACTTGGAGTCAGATTCTCTTCTCTCACCTTGTCCTGGGGACCCTCACATCAGCACCACAACACAGCATGAAATTGTCCCCTACCCCAGCACCTGTCAGTGCCCCTCCTC
>JACDOX010000180.1:260340-275495 GCA_014549065.1 Cardinalis cardinalis
ATATAATATAATATAATATAATATAATATAATATAATATAATATAATATAATATAATATAATATAATATACTATAATATAATATAATATAATATAATATAATATAATATAATATAATATAATATAAATCAGCCTTCTAAGAACCCCATATGGGGCCAGATTCATCAATTCCTYCTTCCTCCTGGGGACCCAGCAAATTCCAYAGATGGTCTCGTGTCCTCTGTGCCCACTCCTGAGCACACACAGCCCTCTGTCCTACAGCCTTGGAGGAGCATTTACCTTGGAGCATTCACCACCAGCACTGGCCCYGAGCACTGGAGCAGCCCCTGCCTTTGCTGCCTGGGGCTTTGGGAGGGGATCCAGCCACTGGCAGTGCCCTGTCCTCTGCATCCTTCTGCCAGCACCACACACACAGAGCTGAGCAGCCTCCAGGCAGCAGCTTCAGGGTGAGAGAGTGATCCTCCTGGTTTTGGATGTGGCCTTCTCCCAAAAAAGCCACAGCTCTTATGGAAAGGAGTAATTAGTGCTGCTTCCTGTGACAGCACAGACAGACGAACGGAGGCACGCAGCCATGTAAAGAATATTTCTCAAGGTTCTCATGCAGGGACAGAGTGACAGCTCAGCACAATCAGATCCCTTCAAACTCACCTGAAACTGGGTGGCATTTCCTGASAGCCAAACAGGCTGGGACAGTGCCAGAGGAGCCTGGCAGCCTGGCAGGCTGCTGCAGGCACTGGCAGGTGACAGTGACAACAGTGGCTTTTCTCTAAGGGACCATGTTTATAATGCATGAGGAACCTTCAGAYTTTCTGGGGTGAAAGAGCCATTTTTAGCCTATGTGAAATTAATATTAATACATATAATTCAGCTGTTCCCAAACCTATTTATTGTAGCTACTGCTGTTTTTAAGGATGGGATGTATGGGATTGATGCACCCATGATGATGGCTGCCCACCACCCTCAGTGATTCCCTTACAGGGTTTTCAGCTGAAGGAGGCTCCATTTAGAGTAGATTTAAAGAATTTTACAATGAGGGTGGTGAGGCCCTGGCACAGGCTGCCCAAAGCTGTGGCTGCCCCATCCCTGGCAGTGCAGGTTGGATGGGGCTTGGAGCACCCTGGGATMGTGGGAGGYRTGCCTGCCCATGGCAGGGGGAGAATGGGATGAGCTTTAAGGTTCCTCCAGCTCAAACCACTTTGGGATTCTATGGAAAGAGCCAAACATCCCTGAAGAAAGCATAAAATGTCTCAGTGTGCTGTGATGGCACACMGTTTATGAAACTAGGAGGGAAAACAGCCCTGCCAGTGCATGTCCTGCCTGAGCAATTCCCTCCCTGCTGAGCAGAGCAGCCTCGGAGTTCCACAGCGCTGACACCTCAGCAGGAGGTTTGGGCTGGGATGGAGAGGGGCTGCAAAGGGCTCATGGCTGCTTCTCCAGGCATGCAGAGCTCGGGTGGAGCTGTCAGGACAATGAATCCCTGTCTGYGTGCACTGAACCTGTCAGACCAAGGTGACACTCACTTCTCCTTCCCCCACCACCCACCAGGAAAACCCCAAACCATTCCACTGTTTCAGAGCTAGAGCACAGTCTCCATTTTTAAGACATCCTAGGCTGAAATAACAATAAATATTTCCACAATGCAGTTTTTCACRTTAATTTATTGTTGTTCTTTTTCTTTACATGGCAGACAGACAACAGAGCTTTCAGTCCTCCAGAGCAATTCAGAGCCCCAGCACAAACCAGGTCCCACCACATCTCCACACAGTTTATTTTCAATAAACTCCCCATGAGAGCACTGCACAGCTGCCAGTGTTGTCCTTGSAAATTCTACATGCAAAACCTGAGCTTTTTCCCCACCCTCTCCTTGAATTTTCACAAGAACTTGTGATATTGGTCAAGGGCAAAATTCCACGTTTCATCAGCAGGCACGGGGGAGGTTAAAAATTTGCTGCAAAACTGTGAAATTCTGCCTTGGGAAAAGATGGCATACTTTTCCTGAATTCACTGTGAATGAAATCTCCTCACTGGTCCAGAGGAATGACATCATTTTGAACTGACGCTTTTTTTCTGCAAGAAAAATCATCCCCCCACCCCCCTCCCAGAAAAACTGCATTTTTATCTGAGGAAAAACGATGAAGTCTGGTGCAGCCATGGGTTGCTTCTTGTTGGTGACATGGATATTTTTCTGCTACAGCTTAGACTGTAATGGACCCTTCAAACAGACCASTACAATATAAAGCTGTGTGCTGTGGTCTCTTGGTTGAGTCACATGTTATAAAACTTTAAAAACAGAGCATTTACAATCAGGGGCATAAAGACGTGCTTTTAAAATTGTAAATACATATTTACAGGCTTGTGTGACAAACCAGAATTTCTCTGGGAAAAACACTCCTATATCACAACAATGTACACGCTTCTCTCCTTGAGAATGTCAGCTTTTATCGTTGATAACACTCTAAAAAAGGCAGCAAAAATAAATTGCACAGAAGTGGCCTCTAGTAACCTCACAGGGATGCCTTAAAGGCACTAAACTGGGCAGCATCCATGCCAGAACTCCATCCTTAATCAAACTGACTGGAAGCTAGTGGGTCTGAGGAGAAGGGATTGTTTAAAGCAGTTTTTGGGCTATATGGCAAGAAAACTCTTCCTCAGCAACAATCCTCAAGTGATAACTTATACACTRACTGTGATCTTTGACAAGGTGTCCTACAAAACTGCACTGGGAAATCAATCATAATCCATCAATCACTAATCATACTGGTACTTTATTCAGAGTATATTGGATTTATTAGCACTTTATACTCATCTTTCAAGTGATTTAGGTACTCTCCAGACACACAGGAAGAGCATTGCTGTTTGAAAGAACAGGGTTTACCATACTAGAAGTACATGATGAGAAAAAGGACAAAATGTGGAGAGAAAATAAAAATAAAAAGGTAAAGTGCAAAACCGAAGTGAGACAAACTGCTCAGAGAGCTGTGTGTGCACACCAGCTGCTTGGACATAGACATAAGGCCAGGAAAACTAATTTTTTGTGCTATTTGACCAAAATTTACCCAGCTGCCTAGCAGGTCTGGATGCTCCCTTCCAACTAGTTTGAATGACTAATGGGATTCTCATTCTTCCAAGGCTGCTGTGAAAAATCCCAGCCTTCGTTTGCAATTAGTGCATCTCTTTCCAGATGAGATTACTGCTAGATAAAAACTGCAAAGGGAACAAACCCTAGAGACCCTCCAGCCCAAAATGAGGCAGAGCAGCCAGCAATGGCACAGGGATCTCAGTGGTCTCACAGTCCTGGACTGGAAGCACCAATCCAGCATGGAAGGGGATGCAGATTTGTATGGCTCATCCASTTCTCAGCCTTCCCCCAAACCACAATTGCACTTAGAAAGCCTCCAAGAGGGGTTTATCCAAAAAATCTGTAGTGAGATAATACAAGATCCTGAAAACCTTTTCTTTCCAACTCAAACAACACGCACCTAAAACATTTTTATGATGAACAGTGTTTCTTCTATAAAGCTTTTGTATTAATTTTGAACTATTTGATTTTCATCAAAACTATACAAAATTAACTGTTTTCAGCAATTCCATACATATATATTTTTATCTGTCATATATATATCTATATATGAAGATATATATATAATATTGATCCTTTCTTTGACTTTTTCAGGGTGCTGGGGAGGAATATCAGCTGGGCACTTGTTTCTTCCTAACTACYGTGTGCATACACAGATCTGTGCTTATCTGTGTGGAGTGCAAAGTCAAGGACAGGAATAAATTGACTGAAACAAGAAGGAAATACAACAATCAACCCCTTTGGCCTCCTTAAAAAGTTCCAAACCTGGATGCTACGCTGGCAGGGATCATGGAAAATCACGTGTTGGCAGAAAGAACCCTTCACCTGAACGGGGCAGAAGTTCTGCCCAGAACTGGCAGATGATGCACCTGGGTGTGATTGACCCTATTTGGGGACAGGAAAGAGCTAAGAGACCTTTCTGCACTGCATTTTATCAGGTAACCTGTGTCTTTCTGGAATTAGTCTTTACTGGCTGACCTCTGTTCAGCACCCCCGAAAACAAACACATCCAGAGACACAAACACAGGTGCTCTATTTAAGGACAAATGCTGTATGTAAGGACAAGTCTGGCCTGATACTGCAGAGCAACACCTGTGTTTGATACTGTCCCTAAATAAATAAATAAATCCTGGCTCTAAACAGTACCAGGCTGGCAACACAAGGCATGGCAGCTTTTGAGAAATGGATGTTCGTCCCTTCGTGGAGCTGGGCTATCAGTGCATTTCCAGGGATCATACAACAATAAACGTGTCCTGATGCACTTCAAAAACACCATCTGCCCCTTAAAGCTAATGGTACAAAGTCAAGAGACTGGGGTACCCACAGACTTCCTATGTGGAAACCTCAGGACACCCTACCACTCCCTCTTTTGTGGGATGCCCTTTACCCGTTAGGATGGAAAGCAGAAACTCAAAGGATGTAACAGTCTTTTGAGAATTTAATTGCATAGTATGTTAAACCCTCTGTGTTCTCCCAGAAAGAGAAACTCATCCAGACCCACCCACCCTCTGTGTAGGGGCACTTTGCCTGCAGAGGCCTGAACTCTTCTCCAGGCTGTTCTCCATGCTGGGCTCCATGCACTGGGGGACAGCACCCTGTCCCCAGCAGCCACAGCTCAGCACCCTCTGGGGAAGGCAGGAGCCTGCTCTGTGCTCCCTCCCTTGCAGGGAAGGGTGAGATGACAGAAGCACACCATCACTTCCAGCASAAGAAACTACTGTCCCTGTCTCACCTCATCTGAGCAAAGCAGGAGAGGATAATGCTTGAGGATTACTTCACCTCACCCTTTCCAGTCAGAAGTTTCTGGTACCTGAAAATACACAGAGAGTGGAATTTCATCAGAAATAGTTTAGGGAGTCACAGTTCCATGTTCCACGGGGCTGGAAGCAGGACAAGTCATTCAGTGACCACTGTACATCAAAGAGACCCCCAAGATTTAATTTTGCTTGGATTTGGACCACAACTAAATGGTCTGAGAGAGCTAGAGATATAAACATTCATTAGCCACCATCCCCATTATTCAGGAGATAGCAAACCTCAGAATTAGTTTACTAACTATTCCCCCCATTATTCAGGAGATAGCAAACCTCAGAATTTTACTAACTATTCCCTCAAACATTGTTTTTTGAATGGTTTTAAGAAAGAATAAACTTCAGGCTGCAGTGTCTTAATTTTGTTGGTACTCCTTGTCACCTTTAGCTTTACACATGCTAAGTATCCTGTTCCTTAGCTGTTCCATCAGTGTAAAGGAGATTATTATCTGAGAGTTAATGGGAAAATGAAGAAGCAGAAAACAGTGCCTTGTTTAAACCAACAGAAAATCAGCTCAGCCTCACCAGTACCTGGGGCTGGGTCATTGATTTGCCCAAGYCCATTGGCTGACAGAAATGAGATTCTGTGCAGTGTGTGCAGAGCTGAGTGCTTGGCAGATTCAGYTTAGATGTCATGTAATAGAGTGTAATATAGTATAGAATAATATAGTATAATATAGTATAATAAAGTAATTAATTGATAAGATGGAGTCCTCCTCATCATTTCCTCCTTCGTCAGGGGCAAAAATATCATCGAGAGCTGTACCTGCTTTGGTCAGACATGCCCGGGGTCTATTCCTTGAAGAAGTGGGATGAGCTGGAGCCGGATCTCTTGCACTGCCTGCTGCTGGGGCTATGCGAGGATGAGGAGGGACATCTAGAGGCCATGYGGAGCCTGCAATGTGCAAAGAGGCAGGAGAGCATCAGGGACCGGCACAGACAAAACCAGAGCCGTGCTTTGGCAAGCCGTGAGACAGGAAAACCACACACTGCAAGTACCAAGAGCCACTTCTGAAGGCAAGAGGGTGTTTTTTGTCCTGTTGTGAATTTGCCCTGTGAGTTTATTTAAGCAGGAAACAGAAGATGTCATCTGGAAGCAGCGTCCAGGCTCCCACCCCGTGTCCCAGACCCACTGGGGACAGACAAACCCACAGCTACATCAGAAACTGGAAGAGACATGTTCCATTCTCTCAGAAAACTCCGTATCAGGTTTTAAAATACGTATTTTTGGAAAAGGAACTTTGCTTTACCAGAGCACAGAGCACATCTGGTCATTTCTCCCCRGGTCCAAGTTGGCAGAGCACTCCTGTCACGATTGCACTGACAGAATTGACAAGTACAGGTCACAACAGTGCTTCTATTGCACTTCAAATTTTAAACTAAGAGCCCCAAAGTGAAAGTGAAAATCAGAGATTTTTACTGTAAAATTTTAATTTTGTGCCTCAGTTGATTGTGATTTCAAGAAGAAAGCCTGAACACATGACTCAAAGCAAGGGAAGTCCAATGCTTCTGCCCTATTCTAGACATACAACTCAGTTCAAATGGATACCMAAGCCAAACTCCCATACACTAAAGGATTACAAAAATTCCCCTATTCGTTTTTARATTCAGCACCTCTGCCATCATGCACAAACTTGTCTGCTTCCCCTCACACCTGTGCACCCCACAGGTAATTACATTCCTTCCTTCCCAAGGCAAATTCTTCAAAATTCTGACCAAACCAAACCACTTATGTTCTTCCAAGGGAACATCTTTTGAAATATCATTTTCTTACACAGCAACACGTCTAAAAAAAGTTCAAAGCCAGGTTTCTCTCTGGGTTATTTTTAGAGTTCAACATACACCCTTTAAAGGAGATTTCAGTTTGTCCTTACACACAATGCAAGTTAGACATAAAGAAGTGCAAAACTTTCCATTACAACAGAAAACCCAAACCACAGAAATTTTGAAAAGCAAGCAATTCAATTATTTTCAAATTAAAATTGGTGGTTAAAATTGCCTGCCAAAAGTTTTGTTATTGTTCTATGTAAATCATCCACTCCAGCCCTTGTGAATTCAATCCTGAACCTTCAGCCAATGTGGAAGAACCAGAAAGTGGCAAGGGGGAGGTCAACAACAGCCAGATTTTTGTTGTTCCATATAAGGRCTGTTACCAAGGGAAACAGCAGAATATCCAAAATAAGTTTAGTTTGTTTGGCTTCAGATTTTTACTATAACTAGAAGAGGGAAATTTTAGTTTCCTTCTGTTTAGAATGTCTCCATGTAAGTAATGCTTTCTGTCAAAATATTAATTATGACTTCTTAAAGTTCTYCTATAATCAATGACATCTGTGTGCTCTTGCATGCAGTGAGGCAGGGTCTACATCCTATGGGAAACCTAAAGAAAAAAATGTTAAAAGCTCAAATCCAAAGAGACAAAATATCAGGGAAAATCTGACCAAGACTTTCAAATGCACACCCTGATCAGACATTAGGAAGAAATTCTTTGTGTGAGGGTGGCACAGGGTGCCCAGAGAAGCTGTGGCACCCCTGGCAGTGCCCAAGGCCAGGTTGGATGGGGCTTGGAGCAGCCTGGGGCAGTGGAAGGTGTCCCTGCCCATGGAAGGGTGCAAAGAAATGGATTTTAAGGTCCCAAACTACTCCAGAATTCCACAGACTTTCACCCCTAATTTCCTCAAGCTTTAAAGCTAATAGACCATGGCTTGTTATTTGGAAGCTGAGGATTAGAGGAATGAGGTAAAAAAGGAATTTTTTTCCAAATAGAAAATGAAATTGAGTTCCTTATGGAGKTTTTAGTGCTGCCTTTCCATAGTGCTCCAAACCCACAGCCCTGTCTGCTCTGCCAGAGCTGGAGAGAGTTCAAATGGTGTTTAACAGGAATCAGGGCCCTCCCTGTCCAACACTCACCTGCAGTGGATGCAGAACCCTCACTTGAGAGCCTGTTTAAAGAAGAGCTGGGATGCTGGGATGATTTTGAGAAACTCCTGGGTGTGCAAGGGCAGCTGAGAGGGAGGGGAGCTGAGATCCCCCTGCTGCATTAGGAGCTGTGATTGAAATTGCTATTTTTGTCCCTGTCACTTTGCACCTGCTTTCAGCATCTCAGCCCTGGGTAACTGGAGACAGGCAAAGAAAGGGAATTCTGAGGCACCCCGTGCAAGGCTGCTGAGGGATGGTCCCATGGGAAGGGGCAGGGGCTGTTCCCAGCCCCTCACACCCTGTGCACAGCCCAGGCCACCCCAGCTCTGCCAGAACCATTGCTGGGAACTGGCCCAGCCAGAAAAAAATATAATTAAAAAAAAAAAAATCACATCAGAAAACATCCTCTGCTTGTAAGGAAAAAAGGCCCAGAACCCAATTATCAAGGAGCAGAAAGGACTTGTGTGCACAAAGTTTTCTCTGTCAGCCAAGGACTTTAAAACCAAACTAAATAGTTTGGTAGATGCACCAGCTATTCCAGAAATTAAAGCTAACCCAGAAGTTAAATGAGGATATTTTTTACAGCTCCCTCTCACAACTGAGAGCCAACYCAAACTAGAAGAGATAAATCACCCAATTTGGTGAGACTCCCTACAATAAAAAATACACTAAATCCCAGCTCCTAAAGTTCTCCATCCTCAAATCTGAAAGTGTTCTGTAGTGTGAGTCAGCACCATAATCCCAGTTTTTCAGATCCAGAACGGAGTCAGGTGGAAAGGGATTTGCCAAGGTCTCTGAGAAAATCTGCAGCCTTAAAGCAGAGGACTGGACAAAGGAAGAGATTCCCACACCACCCACATTACTGTCACAGGTTAAATTGTCTCCTGAATATTTAATTTGTCCAAACCAAGTTCCCAGTTCCACATCCCTTCCCAGGCTTCCCCATCAGCCTTGCCATGAGCAGCAGACACAAACTCAAAAGCCAGGAAAAATGCCAAATCCTCACACASCCCCTTCCCTTAGACATTCCCAAAATACATTTGGTATTTTTTATTCAAATTAGCTCGTCTTCTACCACACTCCTTCAATTAACATTCTCCTGGGTTGCTAGTTKAATTCTCTAGAAATTCCCAGAAAAATAACCATGGTATTTGTGGGCATGAAGGATGGAGTGATCCAAGGTGGGTGCCAGTCCCACCAGGGAAATTCAGTGAACAAAGTCATGGCAGTATCTGGTAAAAATTCAGGTGATTTAGGTGCATATTTCTACCTCAATTAAAGTGTTGGGTTTTTTTCCCTGCAAGGATTATACTCTATAATCTAAAATAACCCCAAGGAYATGCTCCAAAATTTCAGACACACACACACATTCCACATTCCATTTAACAATAAGCATGCCAGGAATATATTCTATCAAGTGTTTCCTAATCTTAAATAAAAGAATAGCTAAGCTGACACAAATAATTGACTGCCTAGGAAAAAAAAATAGAATTGTGGATGTTTAAGCCCAAATTCTTGGTTTTGCAGAATTAGGCTGAGTAATTTCACAGGCCAGAAGGGAAGCAGGAAGGGTCAGGGGGTGGATAAATGCCATTTCTGCTCTCAGTGAGATTAAACCACAGCCCTGCTASCCTGACTGCAATGGACTCCCTGCCAGCAGCACATGGCTTAATGGGAAAGGAAATACACAAAACAAGGACTTGGGAAAACATCAAACCATCACCCACTAGGGAAAATACCTTCTTTTGTCTCTTTCAGTGAAACAMAGTATTTCTCAAGACAAAAAGGTTTATGGATAGAATTTTGTTGAAAGGGATGTCCTGACTCACTGTAAAAAAATGGGGAAGGAGCAGAAAGCAAAAAGAATCTTAATGGGCTGCACTGTGGATMTTTGGAGAATTATGTGTGTTTATTCAGGAAAGCAGGGAAAGAGCTGGAGCAGGTCAGGATTTTATCTTTCCTYCACAGAACATGAATATTATGGTCAGACCTTTCATGAATCTGAACTGGAAAAACCTGTTATTGAGATCCTTTGCATTCTAGACTTCCAAGAAGACACCCAGCAGCAGTCTCCACCACAATGCTTCAAAGAACTGAATCCTCTCAAGCAGCTCTGCTCCCCACAGGAGCTCACTGTGTGCTTTGTTCCACACCTGCTCTGCAGTTCCAGTTTCTTCAGTGTGGCTCAGTTCCACTCCCTGCAGATCACGAGGAACTGGGGTGATGAACACCCAACCAACAGTGAGAACTGCTGGAAAAAAATCTCACACCGTGCCTATAGCTCACCTGGGGGGCTCTAAAATTAATGTATTAAAATTTAGTATTTTAGTAAARYGGTGTTTAACATTTTCAAAAGCAAGCAGTGACCTAAAGTAGCCACTCCAGCTCTGAGCTCCTTCAGTTGCCTTGAAGGKACTTCAAGTTGAGCTCAGAGTCTCAGTCACTTAAGAAATCTTGGTGTAAACCTATAAATTTAGATGGACATCATGTCAGCAATTTGTCTTCCTGCCCTTTTAAAGTGGCACAGAGTATTTTGCAAACCAAAAGGTGAACAAATTTGGGTTAAAAAYAGAAGTACTTAAATTTATCTTCTATACAGTCAGGTAATGTGATTTAATAAAAAGTTTTTGTCTACTAAATCACACTTCTAACAGAATGAGAAAACTTTCATCACACTTGGGGAACACTGTAGTTTATTTTATTTAGATTTATAGAGAAATGGTGACACCAAAAGGGTTCCAAAGGATTGCTGAAAAAGGATAAGCCCTCAGTCCTGCACACCTCATTACATAAGAAAAGAAACCAGAGAAAAAAGTGTGYTTTGATTTGAAAAGGGAGATGAGGGACACACTGAATTTGCCATAATGAACAGAGAATACAACTTCAGGTTCCAGTGACAGAGGAGTTTTGAGTGTGGAACTCTTCAAAGCAGCTCAGTGATGTAAGAATTCAGTATTTCTCATCTTCCCACCTCCCTCCACACTGCAATGCTGAGCAGAGATCTCCACACCARAAGGAAACACTCCATAAATTCCCCTCTGAGTCACTGGGGCTATGCACAGGCCTGGGCATGGGAATGAGCTCTGCATTCCCAACAAAATCACTTCCTGAAAAAGTCCTGGCATTTACACAGGCATTGGAGGGCACAGTCTCAAGCTACATCAGAGAAGGTATAGGTTGGATATTAGGAAGAAATTTTTCACCAAAAGAATAATAAAGTACTGGAATGCTCTTCCCAGGGAGGTGGTAGAATCACCATCTCTGGATGTGTTTAAAAAAAGCCTGGCCATGGCACTTGGTGCTATAGTCTGGGTGAGGTGTTAGGGCCCAGGTTGGACTCGATGGTCTCAGAGGTCTCTTCCAACCCCATCATTCTGTGACTCTGTGAYTGAGCTCTGCTGAGCAGCACTGCCTGAGCTGCACAAGGAATCACAGACTCACTGAGGCTGGAGAAGACCTCCAAGGCCATCGAGTCCAACCTGTGCTGTGGTGGTGTACACTCACACTATGCCTCATTTAAGAGTATTTTATTTGCACCTTGCTGTGAAATAGAAATATTTTCCTCACCATTCTGCTCTTGCAAAGTACTGGAAGGTAAATCCTTTTTTTCCACTAGAAAGCTGCTRTTTTTTACAGTTTAATTAAAAAGATGTGGAAGTTCACCCCTCTCCCATCACAGACTTACCACAAAAGCTCAGCTCCAACCCAGCATGTGCTTGTTCAAAATCTATTGTTTAGCTCCTTTTCATCCTGAGCAGAACTCCATCATCGTGTGACTCACAGATCACACTCAGTAAATAAAAGCCAGAATCAGTATGTAAGGTCTTCTAAGTTCTCTTTTTAAGGTCATTCACAAGCCATTTGTCTGTCTCTAGCAATTCAGCTCCTTGGCTAAACCCAACTCCAGTAAAAACTGGAGCTGAGCCCRTAATTTTGGAAATGAAGTCACAAACCACAGTAAATGAAGTGAATGCTACTCCTATTTGCATTCAATATTGAACATTTAGACATCAAACTCTATGACATCTCCCCAAAGAAAATCATCAGGAACCAAACTAGAATTTTAAATAACAGCCTTGCAACACAAACTGCTGACAAAGCAGAGAAGCAGAACCCCCCCAGCCTGAACCCCCTGGGCAGCTCCCACCAGGGCTGAGGAGCCTGGAGGGCAGGAGGGGCCTGGCTCCAACCCCCAGCCCTGAACACAGCTCAGGCAGCTGCTGCCACAAGGTGCTTCCCATGCCTTCCAGCACACTGGAAAATGGAAAACAAGAAAAGGAAAACACAGCCTGTCAGATCTGCCTCTCCACAACTCCAGCATCTCTGGTTTTATTAAACCAACACTCATTTGATCTCACCCAGTGTCACTTGGGCTCTGTAAACAGGACAAGTTAAATTGTTTTCATTGCCTGTCTGGATGCATTTCAAGACGTGTCAGCACTCTGTGGGCTCTGTTACAGCTTCATTGTTGCTTCAGATCATACAGAGGCAGCTATAAAAGCCAGAGAAATTCAATTATGCAGATGAGATGCAATAGTGACTATGAAAGCTGCACATTTCTGTTTGTGATGAGTCACCTGTGTAGGACYGAAACCCTTTGAAGATCATTTCTCATTTGGAGATCTCCATCACCCAGCATTTCTCTGATAAACTGGTGAACACAGGTGAATATCTCAGTGTGGCACATCCTTGGGCCCAAGAGGATTTAACATCACAGCAGAGAAACCACACAAAAATGGCAAGAGCATTTCTGCTATGATATTAAAGAATGAGGCTGGTTTACTCACCATCAGKTCACTGCTAGACATGGCCAATAAGTCCTTACAAGGTGACTGAAATACCCAGACTGCAGCAGGAGCAAACTCCAAGTGATATTTCCTTTGTCAGTAAAAGACTGGAAACGATGAATCAAGTTGATGGCCCATCCTCTGCAATCTCAAGACTGAGTCTTCACTTTTTTTCATGTTTCCTTTTTTTATAAAGCCTCCAAATACAACACTGGGTATGTAAAACACTATTTTCCCTTGGGTAAAGATGGTAAAACCTAATCAAGAGTGAAAACCTTCACTGTGGCCTCCTCCCAGCTCCCTGGTGTAACTGCAGCTGTGAGGAGACCAAGGATTCACCCCTTCCATTGTGGTGCAAATCCCAGACTGCAGGGAGTGCAAAAACACCCCATGCACAATGCTGGAACCTCTGCATCATTCCATCAGATTTACCCCCATCAGCTAAAATTCAAATTAAAATGTTGTTACAGACAGAACACGYTCAAGGAATGACATCCCACATGAAAAAACAAACTGGGAGTTCTTACCAAAAAGTCTCACTCAGAAAGCTTAAATTTGAATTTACATAAATCAGTAACTTACTACAGGTTTAGTTGGGAGCAGTGAAGGAACTGACTGCTGCAAAATGCTGTTCAGCCTAAGCAATGTTTCATTATTCCACCCCACTGCCACACTAATATGGACAGAGATGCTTCCAGCCCCACTGCAAGAGGCAGAACACACATCTTGGAGGGAATACAACATTCCAAAATTCTCTAGAGCCAAAAAAACCTTTGCATGTATTTTTCTTATTGAACTATTTAACAAGTTTAAAGCACATAAAAATAGAAAACTGTAATACCAGTAAAACAGAAAACTACAGTATCAAAGTTGAAATAGTGTATGTAATTTTCATTTAAACAGTTTAAATTTATTAGCTGTGCCCACAATTAAAACCTAAAATCCTCAGGCTAGGCCAGAAGTGGCCAATTGGTACAAATTCATGTCACTGAACCACGGGGACACAGCTGAAGGACACAGGCACATTTAACTCCTCCTAGATGAACACTGTTAAATCTTTCTTAACTTTTATCTTTCTTTATCTTTCTTTTCTCTTTCTTGGCACATCTGCTTTCCACACAAAAGGCAACTTTCCCCCAAGTTTTTAAAAAGTTCACTTTATTGGTTTTAGGAAATATGTCATATTTCCATCTGGTTGGTCACTCAGTGCTTGCAACACCAGGGACTGGAATTCACAGCACAGGATGGACAGCACGTGGAGGAGGAAAATCCCTCTTCAGTTCTTACCTGCATTTACAGCCCTCCAGCAAGGCTACAGCATTCAAAAGCAAGGACAACCCCACTTTTATGTCAAATTGCAATTTTTAATGTTTTCATTAGAATCATCTTTATAGCACTCTCCAATAGAAGAAACAATATACCTAACAGCAAACTTTAATACAGGAACATGCTCCAAGATTAACAACCCAAAATGAAAACAAAATGAAATTAATGTAAAATGTAAATCACATATAGTACAATTGAAGTGTCCAAAACAATTTAAATAATTTTAAATATTTTATTTTCTTAAACTTGCTACAAATGCTTTATACAATATTTCAACATAAAGTCCCCATAACAGAAATGTAACAAAATGGGAATGATAGTGAAAGTGAAAGTTAAAGTGGCACAAATTCACCAAACAAGTATTAAACTACAAATTTTAAAGAGGTAGATTACTTTTTAAGAACAAAAAATAAAAGGGGTGTCTGTATAAAGAAACGAGTCACTTTCCATCCATTCTGTCATTAATTGTGAAAGCTCTATGAACACGTGACAAACAGTATTTCCATAAAAAGCTGTTATGAACAACAGACCAATTCATTGTCTTAAATTAGAGGTGTACAACCTTTYAGAATAATTATATATCTCATTTTCAAAATATGCAGGYCTGTAGCCCTGCTCTAGCCTTCTTMTCCATAAAAAGATACACTGCATCCATTATATATCTGGTGTTTAGAAATTCATCACTGCTATATAAAGTTTTATTTGCATGTGTAAATAAGAACTTGGAAAATGCATAAACATCCAAATCAGGCTTTTTTTCCACTGAATACTGGACATTAAAAGACTCAGAAAGTGAGGAGAAGGTGGGAAGGKAATTCTGCCCTGCTAGGTTGGCCTCTACTGACTGATGGAGACCAAAGGCTTGAAGAGACCCAATGCATGAGAAAAATCCTTGGAGTGCAGCAATTGTTGGCCCTGAATCCACACTSATTTCTGCACAGGCTGAAGGAACCTGAACTGCCCAACACCACCCACAAAATCAAAAGATTTGGTTCAGTTCATCCCACTACTCCTTCTGCYGATTTCCTGTGGGGTTCCATTTGTGTTTATTAATCTGAATTACCCCACGGGYGTCAAGCACAAAGTAAGAAAATCCAGGCCTGACACTGCAGGCAATTTTATGGCTGTGACTCAGCTTCTGTGAGTTTCACAAGCTTGGATTTCACATCYCTTGGTGTAGTGCTTATCCTAAGATGAGCATGCAACAGCTCTACCATGGCATTAAGGGATTTTTTTT
>JACDOX010000180.1:275681-287111 GCA_014549065.1 Cardinalis cardinalis
AAAACAAATTGGCAGACAAATATACATGAAGCAAGTCTTGAAAAAATATTAAGATTTCCTGGGAAAAAAATCAAAACCCAACAGTGCCTACATAGAGCAGAATCAAAGTTAAACTGTGCTGATTTAGTGTATGAAGGCAGAAAAATTCTTCATACTGTAGAACTGATACAAAATGAATTAGAGTAGACAATCTAGAATTATAAAAGYTCCTTCAGAGACAAAAAGAATTCCCTGGTGTAACCATTTGTTAAACTGATAAAGACTCCAAGCAGCCAAAGTAAACCAAGGGTATTTGAGCCAGCCAAGGAAACCTTGCCCCAGGTCAATTGTTATTTCCCCAAATACTACAAACAATTCCCACATGCACCCATTTCCAAGTACTTGAGGTGCTAAGGTCAAATGATTCATTTGGATGGAAAGATGTGGTGTTCTGGCTTCTCATCCTACTGATCTGTTCTGGCATCATTTAAATACAGTTTCACACATAACTAAGAGAGCAGCTGATGAGAATTAACATGAAGATGTTTATGTCCCAAGGGAACAGGCCTGGTAGACATTTCTTGTTCCTAAAAGGCATTTTTACACCATTAGTCTCCAAATTCCAATAACATTTTTCTCCTTMAACATATCCTAACTTGGGTATGGATTATTTTAAGTCAAATTCCCCTCCAGCACTTGGGAATAATTCTGCTATATTGAACACCTTTACTTTCCAAAGTATTTCCTCACTATTTGGAGATCTTCACCGTAAGACACACAAGCTGTGAACAGTTTGGATTTTGACAATGAACAGATCCTGCTCTGCTTGTTCTGACAGAGGCTGCCAGTTCCTCCCCCTCCTCTCGATTCAAAGCCCTACCCTTGGCCCTAAATCTGSTGTTAATCACAGCCAGGCGCTGCAATTACCAACCCCAAAAGAACTCTTAATTACCAGTGAGCTTTGTGAAAGTTCCTCAGCAAATCAGACTCCTGTTTCCAAGAAAAACAGGGCAGGAGCAAGGTAACAAAGGTTATAAACACTGTGCAAAATACACTATTGATTTGAGAGACTACATGAAGACGTAAATCGGGACTCAGGCACGTAGATTAAGATTTTTTTATTTATTTATTGAAGGATTACCCTTTCTTGTGATTAAAATGCTTCTTCTCAAAAAGAAATAGAACTTTAATTATAAAGTTTTATAGTGAAACATAAAAAGCATGATACTTCTAACAAATTTACATGTTCATGTAACTTTTCTTACATGTCTATTCCCTTATATTAAGTATTTTATGATCTCAGTCCGTATGCACATACATTTTTGAAGTATTTGGTCATGGTTTGTTTCTTTCATATATATATRTATATATGCAGAGAATGCTTTTTATTACAAACCAAAGCGAGTTATTTTAGTGAGTAAAGAATGCAGTCATATTTTTTAACTTAGTGAACCACCATAAATAAATCTAGAATGCTTCTGGGCTACCTTAGATGTCAGATACCAAATACAAGGTCAGTGTCTCCAATAACATTGAGTTTAATGACATGAAGTTTATTTGCACTCAGGTATTGACATTTTTTTTTTCCAGAGTTTTCAATTCAGTTTATAATTAAAGACATTCTCTATACAAACCGTGTATAATTTCATGACATGACAAAATGCATCAAGTATGTACATCATACCCCAGCATCAGTAAGCTGCTCATCCATGTTTTAGGAAATGCAACTTCTTTTTTTATTTAAGCATGAGAAACTCAAAAAAAAAGACAGAAAAAAAAAAAGACCAGCAAGCAAAACAGCAACCAACGTGTTCCTGGGTTGTTTCAACTTCAAATTAAATGCTTACCTGAAATCTTTCAGTTCTTGCTTTGTACTGCTTTCATCTCTTTTGTTTTCTGCTGCTTCTGCATTTGCTGCCTGCTGCAGACTCCGTGTGATTGGTCCTCCAATCCTCTCTCTAGATTTTACACTGAACCTGTCTGCCTTTTTCTTACTTGCCACAGCAGATTTGCTTGGCAAAACAGCTTTGTTATTCCTTTGTATTCTGACGTGCAATTTCCGGGAGGCTTTGCTGGAGATTCCAGAGGAATTGTTCTTAGAAACCACCTTAGTTTTTTTCCCATCAACATGGGACATTTTAGACACTCTTACAGGACTAGAGTTCCTCAAGGATGAAGATGAATTTGGCTTTTTAGATCGCATGGAAGGTACAAATTTAACGTTTTGTTTGGATTTGAAGGAGGCAGAGGGGAGCTGGAGCTGTGCAGGTCCTGAGGTTCGTGCTCTGGTCTTGCCCAGGTGAGGCTGAGTGCTCTGCATTTTGATTTCTGCATCCGCTGTTCGCCTGCGCTGGTTGCTGCCTTTGTCACTGTTTGCAGGTGAAGAAGCTGCACTTTTTTTGGAAGAATTCTTTTTGGAGGAGGGAGAGATGGGTTTTTTGGGGCAGCTGTATGATGCGTGTTTGTTCAAACTCCCAATGTAAGTGAACTCTCTGTTACAGTAGGGGCAGATGTGAGAGTCTGTCTCGGATGGGTTATTTTTCAGTTCTGCCTTCTGCTGGGCAGATTTCTTTTTTTGCAGGATAGCTTTCTGTACAAGCTGGTTTTTCTTTTTCAATGCACTTATTTTTAGTTTATTGGAGGACATTTTGCTAATCTCCACATTGAAATTGAGTCTTTTAGGCTGACCCATTCGTCTGAAGGCGTTCTTCCCAGGCCCAGCAATGACCACCATGCCGTTCTTAGGCTGCACTGTCTGTTTGAGGGGGACTGGATTTTTTTTAGGTGTGTATCTCTTTTTATCACTAGCAGATGCACAGGCCAGTATGTGTTTATGTAACTCAGGCATGTTATCAACACTTTTTCCACATTTAGTGCATCGAATGGCAGTAGTAAATGTCTGTGGGATATTATGGGTTGTGAAGTTTGTTGCAGTAACTCCAATCCCCATAGGATTACGATGGTGATACTGGAAAGGAGGTGGTTTAAAGCTTGGGTAGTGTTGATTGAGGCCCATACGGACATCTGGATCTTTAGATTTCACTCCAGAAGCCATTATTTTTATAGTAGTATAAAGCTCTTCAGAAGAATCATTTAGATCTTCATCTTCCTCCTCTTTTGAAGGCTCCAAAGAATCTTCTGGCAGGTTCTGCATGTGYTCTGCGTTCGCCTTACTGGGGTCAGTAAAATTCTGGGGTCTCAAAGTCCCACTCTCAAACTCATGATGTGTGCACTCTTTGTCTGGATGGAGATCCCGTTGATGCTGTTGCAAATTGCACAAAAAAGCAAATTCCTTTTTACACACTGAACAAACAAAGATATTCCCTACTCCATGAAGCAGAAAGCGATGTTCTGACAAGTCTGTTTTATCCCTAAAAAGCTGTACACAGAATTCACATTTGAAGGGCCATTCTTCAGCATGAATGGATAAATGCTTTGTTAGGTCTTTAATGGAAAGAAAAGGTGAYTCGCAGACATTGCACACAAAGCTCTTGTTGAAGGTTTCCTGCACTACTCCTGATTCACTTGAAGTATGAGGCTCTTCTCTYGCTTTCTGCTGCTCACTTTCAGCTTCTTCCTGTTTTATTATTGGGAGAGAACTTTCAAGGTTATCAGCAGAGGAAACAACAGAAGAAACTACAGAAAGAGGAGGTGGAGATGGAGATGACGAGGAAGAAGAGGATGAGAAAGAGGAGGAAGAGGAGGAGGAAGATGAGGAAGACAGTGTAGGGGGGCCAGGTGAAGCAGCAGAAATAAGAGGTTCAACAGAAGGGACGGGGGATGGAGAAGGAGAAACTGTAGGTGAAAGAACTGGTAGTGGGGACTGGGTAGTAGTGTTGGAGAGGGGCGAGGGACAGGAGGAGGTGTTAGTGGCACTGGCAGAGACATCTGGAATGGGTAAGGGCATGGTTGGGAGCAGGGGGGGAGGCGACGTGGCCACGGTTAGCACGGGCAGGCAGGGCGGCGGGGAGGGGGGGTTGGTGGGCGTTAACAACGGGGGCAGCTGGCACACAGCAGGTGCAGCAGGCTGCACAGCTGGCACAGGGGAGGCAGCAGAGGAGCTGAGGGGCTGAGTGTCACTGGGAGATGCTGCTGAGGGAGCGGGATCAGTGCTGGGCTCGGCCGGAGGCTGCGGGGCCGCGCCGGCGCTGTCGGTGCCCGGCTGCTCCGGGGCTGCGTCCGTCCCGTTGTACTCGTTCAGCAGAACCTTCTGCAGCATGCACGTGGTGGGCTTCTTCTTCTTAGCACCGCTGCACGTCGCATGGGTGGAGTTTTCTTTGCATTCCCTAATTTCAGCATCGCTGCAAGGCTTCTTATGCACACTCAGATCTAAAACAGATTCCCAGGGAACCTGAGTCTTGCTTTTGACATCAGACCTTTGTTTCATACCGCTGGATAAATCCAGGGGCTGCTGGTTGCACACATTGCCAAAAGTTGGAGCTGCTGTCCAGTCTTTTGATATTTTATACTCTTCAAAGCAATGAGGGCTCAAAGTCTCTTTGTCCTCCCTTCCAGTCAAGCTCCAAGCAGGTGAGTTGCTGTGGCTTTCTAACTTTGGCATTTTGGAACTCCTAATATTATCATTCCACACAGTTTTTCCCTCACCTGATTTGACAAAGTCTCGAAGCACYGGACTGTGCTGTGGAGAGCTGGGAGGAGAGCTGGTCCTTCTTTTAAACCTGCTGGATACTGGAGGCAAAACAGATGATGATGTAACAGAAGGTCCTATTTTAGGGATTTCACTTGATGGAGTTATCTTCTTACTGTCCTGTGTCTGAAGAAGCTGCTTTAATTTTGATGACAAATAAACCCCTTTTTCTTTATGAAAAGGTAAGCTTTCTGTTGAAATGCTAAGAGGAAGATTTAAAGAACTAGTAGGAGTTATAGGTTCTGGGTCTATTTCAGTTTTTATTTTTGGTACAAGAGGAGGGCTGGCAGTTCTTCTCTTTTTGGATTCACTGCTCCCACTGCTAGAGGGTTCCTTAGGAGGTTCATTCACATGTGTTTGTGTAACCTTTAAATTTGTGGAAATTTCCACTGTGACCGGACTGATTATACAATTCAATCCATACAAGTCTGCAGAGTTGGACTCCATCTGAATTACATCACAATTGCTAGTGCTGCTGTTGGACTGAATTTTCCCATCAATGTAGTAATTTAAATTCTCAGAGATATTGCTGGATATATCCATAAGATAGACATCATCTCCTTCCCCTTCCTCTTCTATTTCTGTGCTCGCTATGTACACACTCTGGACTGCTGGGGCTGGCTCTGTTGGGAGAGGTGGCTCTTCAGTGAAGAACCCTTTTCTCCTGACACCTTTGGGAATAAGATGACGCTCGTGAACCCTACGCTGATGCCTCCTCATGTTGGTGTGAGTACCAAAAACCTTCTTGCAGTATTTGCACGGATGCAATTCTTTGGGCTCCTTATTCTCCTCAGCAAACGCGGAGTTTGACATTTCCTGGGAAACTTTCTCAGAATCCAAGACAACAGAGTCTTGCACAAGACTGGAAACATTCAGGTCATCTTTAAGACCATCATCCACAATCACTTGGTTATCAGCAACATTATCCAAGTGTTGTGAGGAGGTCAGGGTGAGGAAYGGTTTCCTTTTGGGCCCGGCCTCGTGGCGTCGCTCGTGCCTGCGCCTGTTGATCTGCGTGCCGAAGGCTTTCCCGCAGTAGCGGCACTTGAACGCGTGGCTCAGGGTGGAGATGTGGATGTGCATGTGGCGCTCGAGCCCTTGCTTTGTTGTAAACTTCCTCTCACAATGCTGGCAAGGAAACATGAATGTTTCCTGAACATCACCGTTGGATTCCCCCTCTGCTTTTGGAATTTTCACCACGAGTTGTTTCTTTGGAGAGCTTTCTGGAGATTCCTCTGACGTACTCTTTTGTTCTTCCATGGAGTCCAACTTTTCTTCACATATCAAAGGCATTTCAGCATTTTCTTTAGGCATATTGGTATCTTCTATCTCCTCTTCATCTTCCTCTTCTTCATCCTCCTCTTCATCATCATCATCTAAATCATCTGATGCACAGTTTATGGCTTCTCCTTGTTTGTCTTCAGTTACCACTTGTGTTTCATTGGTGGGACTGGGGATCATCAGCTTTGGAAGGACATCCTGATTTACCATCTCCTGAATCACAGCTGTTTGTTCCAGAGACAGCACAGCAGAAACAGAAGGTGTTTCATCTTCCTCTTTATGACCTGGAATACAAGAGTGCAATAAAGAAAAGCATGAGATATTTTTACCAAACACTTCAGGATATGCTACACCTTTCTTCTCATTTTTTCTTCTAGCACAACATATCCAGCATTCCTGACCCAAGACAATATCACCAGTTCTCATTTATTTACTCCTGTGGATGGATGTTTTCCTGCATGCAAGTCCTACCTATCTGCTCTCAGGGATATCCATTGCTGAAGAAAAGAAGGCCAGGTTGGATGGGGCTCTGAGCAACCTTGTCTAGTGAAAGGTGTCCCTGCCCATGGCAGGGGGCTGGAAGAAGACAACCTTTAAGGTCCCTTCCAACCCAAAATGTTCTGTGATGATTCTAGGAAAAGACCTTTGCTGCCAGACCCCACAATGCTGCCTAAGTGGGTACATTACAGAGCAAAAAATCCTTCTCCATTCCTTAGCTGGGCCATAAGACACCTGAGCAGTGGTGCACATGTTGTGCCAGCAGAAGGGACAACAGAGGGAAGGAATGGAAGAGTTATGGGTCAAAAGAACTAATAGGGTCTTTTTTMCCCCTTGGTACTGATTTTGTTAATTAGTAATAAATAACRACCATGAAACTAAGCTCCAAAGACACTAGAATAAGGATTTTCCTCTGCTATTATCTTCTAAGGAGTTTGTGTTTATGTCTCAATTTTGCAGCACAYTAATTTTCCCTGTGGTCAGAGCTGCATGTTTAATGACACGCTTCTAATAGCCAAGYTCCTAACTAGTAAAACAACWGGGGTAAACAATATAAACATGTTCACTTTGCTACAGTAAGATAAGCTGCTAATGTACTAAACATGACAAGCATCCTTTGATTCAAAAAGATAAACAGAAGGAAAAAATAAGACACTTGAGAACTCACYTTCTTTAGAATCCCTCATATCTGCAGAAGTAGAATCCAAATCAGTCTTTTTCTGTTTTGTATCTGCTGCCTTCTTTCCCTTGTTTTTACTTTCCTGAGTCTTCTTCTTTCCTAGTGGGAAAAAAGCATTTATTATTCTTGCTTAACAGTTTTTATTTGTCATGTTTCAGTGGCAGATTTAAACCCTCAGCTTTGGAGTGTAACAAACTCCTGTAGAGACCCTGTAGGAGAACAGACAGCATTCAGGTAAAAAACTTCAGACACTGAAATACTTGTCTCACTTTCAAAGCAAGAACAAACTACCTGTCCAGGGTTAAGCACCTCACATCATGCAGTTATCCAATGCCTTAATATGGCCACTAAATTCCTGTATCTCACAGAAGTGTATGGAAAATAGAAAATCTCTTCATATACTATTAATCCTAATGTTAGTTGGAAGACCTTACAAAATAGAAACCTACAGAGGTTTATTCTACTTGTATAAACATTCTGAATGATGAGAAGGGTTATGATGAAAACAATGAAGTAGTAACACCATGAGAAGAGTGAAAGCAGCCTGAGCTTGACAAACAGGGCAAAGGCAGTACAACCATATGAGATGGAACTGGGTAACAGAAAATGCTGAAGGTATTTGGATGGRTCCTGACACAAACACCACTTTCAGGTTATCACTTTCTGTTAGCAAAATGAAGAAGGATGTATTAATTGCAGAGGATGATGAACACAAAAGGGCATTATATGCCAAGAGCTGACCAGTACTGTAAGATGTAAATACACTGAAAACTTCATTTTCCACTGCACTACAAAGTCCTGCTGATTTTTGCCATTAATGTTATAGATTCAGGCCTATAACATACAGAAATTATGATATGGGGTGTGTCATAACAAATGAAATTTTATGGATTTTCATTCAGCTCATTGCAGGCTGTACTCTCCACACAGATTACAGAAACCACCACTGAAACTCCACAGTTTTACACTCAACTCTYGGGAAGAACTGTCCAGAAGCAGCAACCCAAACTCCTCCTGAGCCCCCTCTAACACACAAAATGCCACTTTGTAACACACTGCCCCTTCCCTCTGATCAGAAATGTCCATCACAGCCCTAAATCCATTTCCTAGCTAGAAGCACATTCCTCCACGTCACAATTCTGTCAAACTCCTCCTTTTTACCCCTTGAAAACATTTTTCACATCCTGAGCCAAGAAACTGAAGTGCCTTTAAAAAAAATGCTCCTCTGTTCCAGGAAGTTCCAAGCACACACACCCCCCCAAGAGAACAGCTCAGACAGCCTCAGCTTTAAAAGGAAACACTTGTTTTGATTTGAACAAACTAAATAATTATCTATATTTCCTCTCAAGGAGCTCAGGTTTCATAGGCCATCCCCGAATTTCAATGTGTTTCAGTTTTATGTACCTAATAAACCTTTTTTAATTTCTTWTCTAATTTAACAGATTTTAGTCCTMTAACCTGACAACAGTCACTCAGACTGAGTTTTTGTCACCTTCAGAAAAGACACACACATCCTCCCCAAAGTGAACTAGCAATTTTCTCTGAACACCCTCAATTACTGTTATGATGCCCAAGTCTAACCTGCCATAAAGGACTATCCTGGATTGTTTGAGCAACACAACATCGAATTTTGCTTTAATACCAAAAACCTGTGACTGTCAGAAGATTTAGCACATACTTGGGTGCTCACAYAGGCATGAGGAAGTTAAAGCACATCTTTCTTTATGTGACAAGATACCAAAAGTCCAATTTGAACACCATTTTTTTATTATCAGCATCGCTAATGTTCATAATTACAACCAACACTACCAATGTCTGAGTATGAAGGATATCAAAGAAGTTTCCAGAAGCATCTCCCAAGTCACTTGAAATTCTCTGGGAATGTTCAGTAACACAATCCAACAGTTCCACTTCTAGGGAAAAAGTGGAAATGTAAGATTTCAACACATTCCTAGGACTCAAACACGCATCACAATGCACCTTATGAGTGACATAGCAAATCATACATAATTCTTGAAACCCTAAAAGCTCTCAACCTTTTTGCAGATCACTTATCATCTGAAGACCACTATCTGTATGTTGACCTAAAACCAACAAAATTCTTGATTAATCTCTCTTGACAGGTGAGAGTGGAAACAAGAATTAAAAGGTTGGTGCACAGGCCCCTCTCACCTGCCAAACCTGGTGTGTGCTCAGACACTTTTTCCCCCACAGTGCAGTGTCCAATGTTTTGCAGATGAAGTCACAGGACAATTCTGAATCTAACTCTACAGTAGCCCTGAATTTCAGCACAACAACAGGTTACTGTCAAAGTCTTCAAGTAAGACCAAATTAATTCTTTTTTCTAACTTTATTGGCAATATGCTGTGTTTTTTCAAGGGTGAGGTAAAGTATGAAAAGGCACCAAGACAAATCCCAAGTGCTAAAGAATGCAGATATGTTTCAAAGTGTCACCCATTAGAGAATATAAAACTTACACTACCTCAAATCCAATTATAATCTGAGAAATCACTACAATAGCAGGATTTTCACACAAAATCAAGGTATTGTGTCACATACCTTATGCTACTGATGGARAGCAGACCATTTGCAAGTTCTGCCAGTCCTAAAAAGAGATGCAACTTGCCCATGATGTAACCTGTTCCATGATACAACTGGAGATGTTTCAAGTTCTTGGCCTTTGAGCACTGATGCATCTGAAGAGAGGATTCACCCAAGCACCCAAATTGCCCTTTCTCTGAACAGTGAACAAACTTCTCGTGCACACACAACATATTTCAGATGTGTCAGATCAATTTCTGCCACAAATCAATGAGAGACACCAAACCATTGTAGATGGCTTTAGTTTGTTCATCTTCTAGGTTGCAGCTTTCTYTGAAAAGGTTCAAAGAATTCACTGCACTGAAACATGACAGTGACTGTCCCAGATGCACAATTTCATGGTCCTGACCATTCAACAGCACGTGCCCAGCAAGAGAATTTAAGAACAGAGTAATAGGTGATACTTCACTGCTATGCTCTCCCAGCTTTCATATATTTGGAGTTCAGAACCTTTTGTAAATGTCTGTTGATAAGACTTTCTCTCATGAGTTCTCAAAGTGCTTTTCAAATCCATATAAACTTGAATTTTCTTCCTGCAGATTTCCAATAAAAACACAACCTGCTACTGATACAAAGGGTCTCAATGAGTAGTCCAAGGCCTGGCCCTTGGTTTTCTTACTGTTTCAGAGGTCAGGAATGAACTGAAGCCTGCAGGAGGGGGAAATGCTCTGAACACAGACCCTGGTGGAAGCCTGAGTATAAGTACACACGTGCACTTACCATCAGGTTCCTGAAGGGTCCTACATGGCTGCTACGGCCAGCTGGATCCTCCACTTGGTCTAAACAAGAAAGATACAGGAATGAAACACAGGGAAAGTGAAATGGAAACAATGACAAAAGAATAAATGAAGGGCAGAACTTCATGTGTGTGTATGTGCTTTAGAAGAACTGCAAAAGAAAGATGCAAAGGAAAATGAATGAAATCAACAGATGGAAAGGAGGAACTTGTCTGTAGCGATGAAGATCAAAAGAGGAATTCACCAATTTGCAATTTGTAACTGTGTTCCTTTTTCTCTCCTCTCCACTTCTGCTGCAAGACAGCTCAGCCTTCACACCTTTACAATGCCTTTGTAACTTTGCAACAGGCACAGGAGAGCTCATGCTACTGCCAATGGCCAGGTCATCAGCACTCCCACTAATTCTGGAGCAGTTCAGAACAACAGAGTAACAGTGTAAGAGAGAAGTAATCTTTATTTGCCCATACTTCATCTTATTGATAAAAGCAGGACACCTCTGAAGAACCTACAGTTAGCTGGGCTCAGACTTTTGTTGTTAACCAAACTACTAATGGGATTATTAAACCACAGAGTTATTTCTGGTGGGATGGAATAAGCCTACTCAGAAGCTGGGAGGAAGACATTTAACACAGTCTTTCCATACACTTGGAGCTCAACTCTATAATTAAATATTGCTCAACTGTACAAGATGCCATTGTCTTTAATAACCTTTAACTGCAGCACCAAACATGTTCACAGTTGAGATCATAAAGTAAGAAGGACATTCACACCTGAGCTCAAACACTGCTTCAGTCTCTTACAGAAATACAGAATGTGGACACTTGTGTCCCCAAAATTCCTGGGTCAATAAGGGAAAAGAATAATTGGTATGAACTGAAATTACTGTTACTTCTTTGAGATCTGTARCCAACAACTAACTGCAGCCCAGTAACACACCCAGACCTTACCCACGAGTGTTTGCTGAAAAGTATCACAGAAACCTGCCCAAATCTCAAACCTACCACAGA
>JACDOX010000180.1:287351-299931 GCA_014549065.1 Cardinalis cardinalis
AAACCTGCCCAAATCTCAAACCTACCAGAGAAACCTGCCCAAATCTCAAACCTACCACAGAAACCTGCCCAAATCTCAAGTCACTTGGAAAACAGTGGAGAAGCTCCCTCAGAGACCCCCTGAAAAGTATTTCTAGAGGACAGACAAGGGCAGCACTTGGCAAGGCTGTGGCTGAAGGGGAAAGAAAAAATGGCACATTCCACTGASAGTGCCACACAGTTTTATGTGTGAATCACAGTGTAATAATATAAACTCACTAGTTAACCCTTTGGAACTGGTTGAGATTAAAGTCTGCATCAATCCCATGCAATAGCTGCTACTATTCTATAAAACAACTTCTAATTTTCTCCTATTGAAAAAAATAAATCAGTACTTTGGCGTTAAAAATAATGGAATAAAGATTAAGTGAATATTCAAGCTAAAACATTATATTGGAAAATTCAGCAGAAAAAAACTGCAYTATCATTTCCATATTCTTTTGATTAATGAATTTTAACATACTTTTAACAACTTGAATTTTAATTTGAGAAACAGCTTGCTGTGCACCAGAAT
The DNA here is from genome assembly GCA_014549065.1 of Cardinalis cardinalis. NCBI lineage: Eukaryota > Metazoa > Chordata > Aves > Passeriformes > Cardinalidae > Cardinalis > Cardinalis cardinalis. The sequence goes on from JACDOX010000180.1 coordinate 287,904, forward strand.
TCATCTGTTCTTGTATCCAGAATGCTGGCTGATGTCACGTTTTTCAAAATAAATTCCTTAAGCCTTCAGACATCAGTAAAAATCTGAGTAGTTGTTTGTTCTGCAGACAGGCCAGAACACACAAACGCCTTTTTCACACMCAGAATGCTACATCCAAAAGAACAGCATAACTTGCTTCAAAAAATTAAATCCAAGTTGCATTGGCTGGAGGTGCTCAACAAAATGCAAAAACATTTTGCAGTGACTTCTTAGAACCTTGTCCAACTGTGAATGGCACAGCACATGGGTGTTAAAGACCTTATATATTTAATAAGTTGAATTGATTACACAGTAAGGTAATAGGCACCTAAAAATGTTGTTTAATTCAAAATGCTCATTATTAAGATGTCATTACTAAGGCTGTTCTTTAAATATGTTTCTCTGTTTGCATTTAGTTTTGCTTTTTGTTTGTTGGGGTTTTTTGTTGTGGTTTTTTGGTTTTTTTTTTAGTTCTTCCATTATTCACAAAATCTTTCAGTATTTTCTACCAGCACTTGCTTACACAGCAAAGACAAATCAAAAAGCACCTGGCTAAATAAAGGGCAGCATTGCTGTGTGCTAAGGGCTGCTCTGAGCCACTGAGACTGCAAGAACTCCCAACATTTAGGGAAAGCCTGTAAGCACAACATATCTGAGATACATATATAAAATGAATGTATATGAGGATTATTCATATAATCAGGGGGATTACAGAAATTTGCCAGAAACATGACCTCAAACCCACAAAGTTATGCAAATATTTTATTCCAAAGTGTAAGGCAAGAGCCACATTTCAGGAGACAGCCCAGGGCCCCTGCTGCCCATCCAGCACTGCAGCCTTACAGCCCCAGCACCTGGCTCAGTGTCTCACTCACAGCATCCACCAGCTCCCAGATTCTGCTAATTAAATCTTTTTTAAATTGCTCTCCGAAGTTTTAAGTGATCTAGGATAGCTGAGGTTCAAAATGTCACACTGCAAATTACTAGAGGAAAAACAGTAAAAATCCTAGTATCAGGTTAAGAATTAAAAGATTGCAACCTTGAAAGAAAAAGCCTCAACAATTCTTATTTAAATCTTAATTTAAACAAACATTGCTTAAATGTTGTAACATCAATTTCTTCCACAATATTACTGTTAATACAACAATATATCAAAGTTCCTTTTAAGTACAGCTTTGAAAGGATTCCAGCAAGCTTAGCTTGGAATTCCAAGTACCTCTGAACAGACACACTCATTACCTGGGGAGGGAATGGCTTTGGAACCCTAAAGCTCCCAACTTAAAATGAAACAACACATGAAACCGCTGCCTACCAAGTGCTCTGGAGAAAAACATCCTTGTACTGGCAACAGAACAGGCTCCAAAACCCAAACCCAGGCTTCCAAGAGCCCACRGCTCACAAATTCCAAAGCTGCCAGAACAACCTTTGGTGATGATTTGTGAGTAATTTTTCCCCACGACCCAGAAAAAGCTTTTAATTTTTGTTTCTCTGTCAGTGTAAGATAGATACCCTGTATTAGGAGCAYTTCCCACTTTGGCTACAGATCATCCCAGGCACATGAAAACCTCCATTTTCAGTACTGAATCTTTCTAAAATGGAAAAATTTAGAGGCAAAGTCAGCACATTTTTAATTCCAGCAAGTCTAAGGGTGAAATTCAAAACACAGGTCAATATTATAAACACCTCATTAAYAGAGATGTCAATTAAATGTAAATGGCTCCACACACAGTACCACTAAGAGGTATTTTCCAACAATGCTGTCAGGTAGGTATGAAAACCWGCAGAAAAAAGCAAAAGGTAAAAGCTTTTATTACCCTGTTTTCTTCAATCTGTCATCATTGTAAGTATTTGGTGGAGTGTACTTCTTGCARCACATTATAAAGTTATCAGATACAACTCCTTTGTGTAGGCATAACTTGCATTGTTAAGCAAATGAAACACTAAAATTGATGTGAGCTGTTTCACAATGTACAAAAACAACCACAACAGAATTTTAACCTCCAGCTCCTGAGAATCACAGCAATATTTCAGAGCTGCAGAGGATCATGGCTCTGTACCATCAATGTGCCCAGACCTAATGTATCAAATAAAGCTGGAGAGGAAGAAYACATACAGCTACATAGTACAGAAAAGTCTTGTGAATTATCTACAGATTATGGGCAAATGCAGYGAGCAAAGGTTTCTCTGTAATTTTTTCCAGCAGAACTTACATCTCCTCTTCCATAAAAAGACACTTTCAAGCTTACCCAGTAGGAGCAGGAGAAAGAGGAAGCCAAACTTCACAGCAATTCTATTAATACCAAACTGCCTGTTGTATAAGCCCAATGCTACCCATTAACCATCACTGCACTCACAAAGAGCACATTTTAATCACTGCATTTTCCAACCACAATATAAAAGGGGTGATGAACACCTTGGGAAGGTGTTTCAGGACACCTGAAGAGGTACATGCTCCAAACTGTGCATGAACTATTTGTAGCAAGCACTAAATACACTTTTTGCAGGAAAGAAACAGAGCCATGCACTGACAGAGACTGTTAAAGTGACATTTGCATAACAGATGAACTTGTTGCCATGGAAAGCATAAGAAAATTATGAGCTGGGCTATTTAAAACACCAATTTCTGCAAATGTTTGGCAAAGTCTCCACTTTAATGATAGCACTGAAGATCRTGTTACTGTGTCTCACCACAAACTTCTGGAATTATGGTAGTCAGTATAAGAAATGTGAGGATGATACCACAGGTGTGCCATGCCAAGAGAAAGAAGTGACCCAACAGTTTGTAAGAAGCAGAAGGGAATATGTTGCCATTATACAGAGTTTGTGAGACTAGAAAATTTGACACTGTTCACAAATTTCAGATAAACAGATTTTAAAAAACTGGTGAAAAACTCTGAGTGGGAAGCCTGTGTTAAATGTGTGGGATTAAACCAACCCCCACCAGCTGAACTATGAGCTGYCTCTAGTCTTCTTCCTGCAAGTTACATTTTGTAAATTAAATTATGTGCCATAACTCTGTACCAGACAAGAGACAAAACCAGTTTATACTGTCTGTCAGAGTATGTCATCCACTCTTGCAGCATCTCATTCCAATCCCCAACATGTTCTGCCTTCTGACTAACCTGAGTGCACATCCCAGGAAGTCTTAAATTTATAGACTACAAGACTTATAATGACTTAAGTAGTACAGAATGTCACCCAACAATTACAAGGCATGGCAAACAAAGGTTTAATTCCAYGCAATTTTAACCCACACAAGAGCTGTGATGGAACAATTAAGTATAAATAATTAAATGTCAAGCTTTAATCCTAGCAAGATTTGAAAATGTTATTTCTGCCCTTATGCCAAAATYTCTAAAACAGTAGAAAGGGGACAAAAATATGGGACCAGACTTGCTCAATCACTCCAACTCTTGGTATATTCCTGCCTCCCTCCACTCACTACAAACTCCCAGCAAGTTGCTCCACGGCTGCCACAGCTTCCACAGCCAGCCCAGGACAGAAAATATGATAAACATTATTCTCTGCACTTCTATTCCATGAGCTTTTGTTTTGCTAAGTATTAAGACAAAAGCAGCAGCAAAAGAAATGTCAGCTGGCACACACACTTTCCAGAAATAACTGTTCTCTATATTTAGTCAGTTTTTATTTAAAATTCAGTTAAAAATAGAGCACCCAAATTGTGTATTTAATACAGAGAATGTCTAAATTTAAATCTCTGCTTTAACCAATCAGAGCTTTTATCTAAGCCCAGAAAATGTTGCTTCCAGTCACTAGAGCTTGCTCCAAAATGTGTGTGAAATGAAGTTTCTCTCAGATTATTAGAAAAACCACCTATATTGACAGCAGTATTTAAAGGAAATGCAAATGAAAGCCCTCACACAACTACCTGTACCAGCAAGTTTAAAATGAGCACTACTACATCAGTCTGCCTTTATCTGTAATAAAAAACTGTAATATTTGTCATGGCCCTATTTGGATCACTGGACATTTGAGAGGATTACATCAAAAATATCTGTGGTTCTAGCTAAGTTATCCTCAAAGTAACTACTTAGGCCTTTACCTGCATTTTATTCCACTCTTTGACAACCCAGGTATGTTCCAATCCAGCAGCAGTCACACAAATAAGTGACATTTAAAAAAAAAAAAAAAAAAGGACTTTGAGTCCACTGCAGACCCAAAGCCCTTCTCCCACAGCTGACCAAGGTGGTGTCTTGCTATCCAGAGCAATTTTCCCTTTATGCCACACATGAAAAGCTGTAACTGCACGGAAAATCAAACCCACTGATCCAAATGTTTGCCTGAAGAGGGGTGCTGGCTTTGCCTGGAGAACACAGCTGTACAAAGGCTGCAATCCCCAGGACAGGGCTGCCTTTGTGTCTGAAGGAGCCCAAGGATTACTGTAACAAGAGTCCCCTCCCTGAGGAAGCAGGAGCAAAGCCTCTCACAGACAGTGCTACCACCATGCTAAAGCTCCCAGGGATAAAATTAAGCCCCTCACAACTGCACAAGGTCACACTCAATGTTTTCATTGACAGCCACTCAAATTTGTTCTGTTATTACTTTTATTTAAATTTGTGTCATTTATGTTCACCATGTCTGCAACATGGCACTTCTCAGAAATTTTTCTCCAAGTATTCCCACTAACATCACCCCTCTGTGTTTTACAGTGTATTTCACCCACTCTTTGACATCCATCTTTAAATTTCTTTCTTTTAACCTTATTCTATTTCTTCAGTACAACCTTCTTCAGTACTGGTAGGWATGCAGTGTTTTTCCACCAGTCCCCATTAAAAATATTACAGCATCTTCTCAACTGGGTCTCCAACCTAACAAAGAACATTAATTGTTAATAACCACCTCCTGTCAAAACATATTTGCAGCATGAAAACTCTGCTTCTCTATTAAATTTGGAAAGACTCATCTTCCATCTTCAGAGTGACAAATCCAAGGTCATATGGCAGAGTATCACAGCAGGTCCTGTAGATAAATTAGGATAATACTAYGTTGACATTACTATCTAAACTCATCATTTTAATGTACAATATAGTCACCAAATTATTTTTATCTGCTGGGAAATTGTGGAAGATTTGCTTCACTTCCTTGGTGAAACAAAGTGTTTCATTCATTTCAGCCACAGCCCACTGATACTTTCTTAGAGAAAGGCCTGTCAGCCTTCTCTGATAACATGAGATACACTGAATTATATTTCCAAAGGAACTGTAATCCTCCAGTTGCCCAATCAGTCCATTTCTCAAAAGGACTGTGCTACAGGACAACAGCAACAGTTGGTGCTCATGTTAACAAGACCAACAACAGAAGTTCTAAATTTATAATATGCCCCAAACTAGACAAGAGCAAGTTGCCATGTGCTTAATTTGTGACACCAAGCAAGGTCACAGGCTCATGAAGTTATTACAGGGAACAGCAACTTCTTCCATTTTTCAAACAGTGAAAACAAATTTCAGAGCACAAATGTACTTGTCTTCTGCTCAGTTAACTGTTACTAGTGAGATAAAAGTTTAATTTGATCTAAACAGGTCAAAACTAGAAGTTTTAGTTTTAAACAGTTTAGTTTAAAACAACTAAGACAGACTACAGAAATAAAATGTCACTGTAACATAACTTGGACAATTTAATTTGCAGGTAGGGGACCAGAAAACAGAACCAGCTCTGGTGTCTGAGTGGGGTGACCCCCAGCAGTTCAGGATTTGAGAGCTCTGAGCWAAGCTGCAGCACAAAGTCCACTTTGCTTCTGCAATCCTGACAAGGGTCTCCAAGATCAGAAACACTGGACTTGCTGCTCTTTACCTGCAACTTGAAAGGGAACATTTTGCAGGAAAGTCCATTTTTTCCTCAACTTACTGCCACTTGGTGAGACCTCCTCCTTGGGAAAGCCCAAGGAGACTCTCCAGACCTGGCTGAGGATCCAGCTATGGCAAAGGTGGGGTGTGAACACTCTGATCCCATTTCCCAGCTGGACAGGTCRGCTCCCACTGCCCTGAGCTGCTTCACACCACAGCTCACAGGCTGCACTTTTCCTGGCACCAACACAGGGAGCGTGCATTGGACTCAGCCCTGAATAATGGTGATGCCTGAGAAAATGTTCCCAAATTTCTATGAATTAAATCACTTTYACAAACAGCAGTCACATTGTTTCTGATGGACTGCCAAACAAAACCAGATCTGTATGTGAGGAGACTCCAGTGAAGCACCTGACTCTCAACAAGAGTTACAATAATGTATAGCTGACTACTCATTTCCATGGCATTTTGCAGCAGTAATAATCAAGATGATGGATTTTCAGCTATTATAATACTCTCACTAGAATAATTTTATGCCAATCAGCACATTAATAACAGTGCCTCTCTGAAGTTCTGCAGCATTAATCATAGTCAATCAAAAGCTCTCACAGAACTCTGATAACAAAGTATAACAACAGAATTAACTCTTAACAGCTGGTAAGCTCCTAAGTGCTCWGAAAGCTTCATCCTAAATAACTCTCAGGCATTGGTGATCCAAATAAATATTGTGATTTTCCAGGGGAAAAGTGTATAAAAGGCAAGTAAACACTTCTAGAAAATGGCCATMCATTGCCTAATTTCTTAGCTACAAATGCCACTGAGTCTTGTTTCAATAGCTGGTAATAAACCTAAGCAGAAAGTCAGTCTGCTGTAACATTAAAAGGCAAATAAATACTTCTAGAAAATGGCCATACATTGCCTAATTTCTTAGCTACAAATGCCACTGAGTCTTGTTTCAATAGCTGGTAATAAACCTAAGCAGAAAGTCAGTCTGCTGTAACATTTCCTTGAGGAACTCAACACAGCAAGTGTAGAATTCTTCAGAACAGTCATTCCTGTCAATCTGTGTAAGGCTCTTGGCAGGAATGACAAAATAAATTGACAGATTGAAAAAAAGAAATAGACTCTAGTCTTACAAATGGTTTTCYTTTTTGTTCATTTGAAAAATATGCAAACCAATTAATAAATAAAATATAAAATTTCTTTGCTATTTTGCAGGTTTATAATGCAGTGATGTGGGAATCTTCAGACAGCTGACAAACACAAGTTACCTTCTGAAGGAGATTTCAATTAAAGAAAAGAGCTCTCAGCCACACACTCAWATGGAGTCTGCATGTATTCAGTGAATAAACCAGCTATGAAAATTTTGTGTGCACCCTCCTGAAGTTAAGACACTGCACAATATATTATATGGGGCACCTGCAGATAAGACCTCAGTATAAGACATTCCCTGTAATAATGCAAGTAAAATTATGGTAAATGCAAAATTATGGTAAATTGCAATAAAAAGTTTAGTACAGGTAATGATATAATATTATTCACATTAATTGTGACAGAATGGTTTTGAAAAGATGATGCATTAAAAATAATCCAGAGAAAGGCAATAGAAATTATTAAGAGCTACACAAGATTCTTACTACAAGAACTTAAAGCCCTCCCTAAATAAAAAGATGGTTCAAACAGGAGGCAAATAAAATAAGAATACACTGAAAGTCAATAACTGACTTTACCTTGCATCCTCCATAATCCCCAGAGCCTCCAATTGGGAAACAAACACTGAAGGGGGAGATTGCACAGGAGGGTCAGGAAACCACAGAAAGAGCAACAGGCTTAATGAGGGAACACAAAGCAATTCAAGAAAGGATTATTCATGTGAGCAAAAGTCACCCAATTTACTGAGATGTAAGGCAGGCAGCAGCTCATTGAGTTTGTTCTCTGATAYTCTATAAGCAACAGGTCAACTCTAAATCACTAAATACTGAGGGAATAGAAAACAAAAGTACTTGYTTGTCTCTGGAAAACAGTGCCTATTCTACTCTGCAGGAATTCATCTCCTTCCTATTTTGGAACAAATCCTCCAAATCTATCTCAAAGCTCTTCCCTAAAAAAGCAATCAYCAAATTTTCTCCACATCTTCTACACAGAAGTATTTAAACAATTCTATGAGTCAGAGGAAAATGGTCTAAGAAAGTCTAGGAGAATCCCAATACAACAAATATTTCTACAAGCAAACCAGTATTTCAACAGCAACTTATTTTCAGGAAAATCAAAACATTATTTATTAAGAAAGGAGGAGAATAATTTCCAAATGCAGTGGATTATTTTTAAAAAATAGCAGTGAAATATCAAACAGCTTTTCTTCCAGGTCACTCCTTGCTTCAAAGCTAATCCTGATCAACTGAAAGAAAAAATTGATTAATAATAGAAAGTTGCCTGGTGCCTTAYTTCACTTCCCACTGTGGATTATGTAACTGAAAACAGCATTAGCAAATTTGCTGGGAAATGCCACAACTGTGGTCTAGATATATTTTACTTTTTTTAACTTGAGAAAAGCAGTCTAAGAAAGTGTGACTAAATATGCAAAAGTATGAAAAAAATACAGAAYGCTTTAAAATCTGAGTTACCAAACAACCCAAGAATTTTTATTCTGTTAGGTAACTACATTCATCTGCTTTAAGCAGAACTAAGTTAGTAGCTAGAAATACAACTTGTAACAACCCTGAAGGCCAGATTGTTATTTTAAGTCAAACACAAAAACCCCACAGAGATAAAGTAACAGTGTGTGCAAGGTGCTTGTAGTACTTCCAAAAGTTTATACTTAGAAACACAGAGTTTAAGGGGCCAACACAGCAATTCAGGGCTGAATTTTTTATTTTCTTAAATCCAGGGAATTTATTTTTGAATTCTTGAAATGAGGGCTTATTTTCTCCCATTCTTAAATCCTAGGCAGGAGCAGGGCTGGAATGAGTGACACCAGTTTCACTTGGCTGCTCTGAAAGCCCAGAGCAGCTGTCCCAGGAGCTGGGGGCACTGCTGGAGAGGTGAAGATGGGAGTTTAAAGTAATACAAGTCTCCCTTTCAAAGGCCCCATTTATGGGGGAGAAAAGGAAACTTGCACTGCTTAAAAGACCTCAAATGCTTGAGTTACTCTCCAGACAGATGCTTCTATGACAGATATGGTCCCCTGGCATCCCAAATGGTGCTTCTGAACTGGAGTTGTATAAATCTAATTGCAAATCAATGTGATTTGGGGAAATCAAAGTAAATTCTATTTGAAGACTTTGTTCCAGATGATGTTGATGAATTCTTCCTTCCTCCCTTGTCTTTTCCCAGTCATTGGTTAGGAAATTTTGAAGCCCTGAGCTCCTATCTGAGTTTTTCATTAAATTTATTGGAGATAGAGCTTAGAGAACAATATCATTTCATGACATCCTTGCTACAAATGTCCCACTCACACATCCCTCAATAAGCTACATTCCAACTAATACAACAATCATTCTTCCTGCAAGCTCTTTTCTGTTTAGAAACAAACTTTTAAACTTAATCCAAGCACAAACCTAATAAATTTGGGTAACTTAAAGAACAGACAATCACAGCATCACTTGACCATAATTCCCATTTGGGATAACATCCAGATGGCAATCCAAGGCCTACCTTTTATAAACAGGATGCATATTGATGGCACTCTCACATACAGCTAATTATTTGGAACTACATGAGAATGCCTAAGAAATTATTAACAAAAAAGAAAAAAAACCTGCAAGGATTTCTGCTCTCACAGAATTTAACCTGTTTAYTTCATCCCTACATGTTCAYGCTCCCCAGCAGCAATTTGACACTGTTTCAGCAACAGTCACACTTTCAGACAAGAGGAAAAACACTGTAACTTTTAGGGTGACACAGTTTATTTACATGTGGGAAGCAGAAGYCTGAAATTGCACTTTGCATTCAGCCTGATATAAACCAAGGCACAATAATTATTTGAAACAGCCAATAACTGATTTGAATTCACCCACCTTCAYGTCACACTGCCTCTGGGCCAGTGTTAGTTATCACGAGTACCCCAACAGTTCATGTTCTGCCTGAAGCCCAGTAAGAACCATGGGAAGCAGCAACATTASTAATAGAACCATTTAAGGTAACAAAGCTTTAAAAGATTTATTAGCAATGCTTTGAGGTTTTAAAACCACACTGAACAATCACCAGGGGCTGTCCAGGACACAGGTGACCCTGTGCAGGTGCTTTGCCTGCACTACAATAGCAAAATATTTCAGAGTTGACACAACTGTGGCTGAGAGGTCATCTGGTTTCACAACCCACTCCAGCTGCATTATGCAGCATGTGCTTCTGAAGAATGAAATGGAAGATTTTCCCCCCACTGAGAGCCTGATGGCAGCAGTGCAGCTCCCAGGAGCTCCTGCAGCTCTCACTGAGGAGCCCCAGGGTGCTGGACATGAGGGGAACACAGAGAGGGCCTGAGCACCTCTAGAGACAGAAACAAGCACGGGAAAACAAAACACTGTCCTCTTCTCTCCCAAAAAAGGCTGTTTTAGAGCAATCACCCCCAAGAATGGAGCAAGACAAGCTTTCATCCTGAGTAACATCAGTATCTTTCTTCCTTCAAAACCAGACTTTTGATCTGCCACATAACCCACAACAGAAACGAGATTTTAGCCTTGTTTGGTCACACTTTGGAGCCTATGCAGCCTTAAAGCAGACTACAGCCTGATAAAAACACTGGGTATCTTTATGTATGATCATCTATTGAATGACCATCCTTTCTTAAAAAAAATACTTTAGCTACTGAAAAGTTACTTTTTTTCAGAAAGACTGAGTCTGAAGCCAGAGGCTTCATTTGCTCTGTTGATGTTACTGCTCACTGCTACAAATTATTCCTGTCATGAAAAGCAAGAAACACCTGGATAACACAATAAAAAATCCACACTACTTCTCTCAAGGACACAYGAGCCCCACTTGCAAAGTGAACCCAAGCTGTTCTGCTTTTAATTTCCTCAGAAGGAGAATTAATGAAAGATCTTGTGCTAATGCATCTGATTGAGCAAATTTCCCTACAAGCYTGGCAGGCAGCACATTAACTACAACCTGGAAGAAACAATGATAAGCATTTAACACAAAAAAAATTTCAGAAAATGCAAAAGAAACAAAAAAACCTAATCTCAGCTATTGCTGGCCATGCACTGGCAGCTGCTGCTCTGAACTGTGTAATTAAGGCAGCAATAAGAGCCTGGTTCTGATAAAAATCTGTGATGGTACCCAGCTTCAAGTTCAGGTTTTCCYTTTTGGGGTTGCATTCCCATTCCTCTTGAGACCTTGCCATCCTACTAAATTTTTTTCTACATCTCAAATACACCTTAGGAAGATCACATTGGTCCAATGTATGAAAACAAATGCAATGAGTGCCTTTTTCCTCCAGGATTCCTGAGCTGCTGTGCATGGCAGAAGGAAGATGTAGGAGWTTTATTCCAGCTAAGAAAAGCTACAGCCAAGCCAGGCAGGAGCCATCAAACACAAACACCTGGGGACTATAAAGCAGTTTGAATGCAAACACAAAACCAAAAATATGAATGCAGAACACAAAACCAAAACTATGCAGGAGGGAGATGGGGACCTGGAGGAAATGCCAGGTGCCATCCTAGATCCACCTAAAGCAGATTATGGTCCTTGTGTCAGGGATCATGGCACACAGGGCAGCTCAAGGTCAGGGTGAGCAGCTCTGTGGGCACCTCCTGGCTCAGCCACAGCTCACACTTCAGCCTCTGCTGGCTCAGCTTGACCCACAGCACAGAGCACTCCACCCTTCATTCAGAGAGAGGATTCCTCCTGCAACATGAACATGGGACAGCAGTGAAAGCCTCCTCTGACTGGTTGTGTAAAACAGCCCATTTTTAATACCTGAGGGATGGGCACCTCTTCTGGCAAGGGCTCATTATGCAGATGGCAGAACAAGGTGATTTGTCAAATGATAAATATCTAAACTCTAACCTAAACCATCTATCTAATATCTAACTTATGTTCAAGCATAAGACCTAAGATGCATTAAAAATTCAAAATTATATTTGTTTTACTGAATACAGAATAATTAGAAGTTTTCTCTAATAACTACATAGTCTGTATCACTAAGTCATAATACACCTCTCAAACATTGTCTTGTCCAGTCATTCCTAAGGTATTGAACTGTCACTTTA
>JACDOX010000180.1:309738-328181 GCA_014549065.1 Cardinalis cardinalis
ATATAAACAGTAAGAAAAAAGTTCTTTAATGAAGCAGAATAAAAAGTATTAAWAATAAAAGACAACAAACAAAGCAGCAGCTGTTCAGCCAGTGATACCTTTAAACTCTTGTAGTAAATGGTCCTGTTGATCTCCAGAGGGAAGAGGTTCTGCTCCTTCCCCGAGCGGGCCCAGTTGATGTAGCGCAGCCAGTTGCCCTTCTCTGGGTCGGTGGCATCCACACACATCCAGCCCAGGTTGGGGTAATACACCTGTGGGACAGACACAGGGACACCTGCTCACACCACAGCACTAAAATGTGGCATCCTCTGAATCCTTCCCCCAGGTGTAGGAAAGAYATTTTGTGCTGTTCTTGAAGATAAGGAGAGCCCCGTATCTCTCTCGAGGAGGACACCAAAGCTATCCCTGTGACCACGTGATGGAAAGAGAGAAAATTAAAAGATACAGACTTTAGCTAGCTCACAGAATGATGTGGCTCCTTGTCCACCTATTGAGAACTTTGTTTCTTTCTTATGACCAATGGGCAGTGAATGTGTCTGTTAAGTGAATGRAAATATCTTGAAAAACTATAAAGGCAACTCTCGGGATCTCTAGTTGGACAGAGTGACCCCAAGATGTGTTAGAAAGTCTCTTTTCCCAGCCTGGCAGTTGAAGAAGGAGTCAGGGCTCTTCATTTCTCAGTCTCAAAGTTGCTTATTGTATCTTATCTATAAAATTATTTCTCCTGTGCAGCCAAGGTCCGCTCAGCAGGACAGACAGAGGCACTCTGCCTGCCCCTGGGGTGGTGTTATGTCTTTATACTAAAAACTACATATTTACATATTACAATATTTACAATTACTTTCCAATACCTATCACCTATGTTAGACAGCGAGCTTCTACTCTAAACCAATCTAAAAATGCCAACATCACAGCAGAAGATGGAGGCCAAGAAGAAGAAGGAGAAAGGCTGGACACGCCCAGATTCCTCCATCTTGCCCCCTGAACCCCCATTCTAAAAACCCCAAAAATCTATTTTTCACCCTGAGATAAATTCACTATCATTTACTTAAACTTTCATGGCTTGTAATTCTTCATATAAGGTTGGTGAYTGTTTTTWCCAAGGGCTAAATCAAAGGCACAGGGGTCTTGCCCCTGGGCAGGGGCTCGAGTCCTGCAGGGCAGCCAGAGGAATTTCCTGGGTTCCCACAGGCAACATGTTGCTATAATAAATCTCTCTTATGCACCTTCTGATGGAGTCTTGGTGCTTTGTGCYGTGTCATGTTCTAYAGTRACAGTCAGGGAAATCCCCAGGGCCTTGCCTTGGAAGAACACATCACAGAGTTTTCCCCATCTGGGCTGATGGAAAGGACTTACAGATGCTGTTGGCCTCACAAGGAAATGGAAGCAACAGCAATACTGCAAAAACAGGACAGCATATACCCCAAACACCCAAAAGTATTTTAGATAAAAACTAAGTCAAGCTATCAGTGGGTATTTTTCCTTTTCTGTTTCATTAAAAGTCCAAAAATCTACAACGTTGTAGCTTTTTATATTCTGGTACTTTACARGTAATTCCAAGGCTTTTCAAACTGTTCTCCAATTTTGATCTTATGTACATTTCTACAACAGCCTAGAAAAACCTCTACTTAATAAGTTCAATTTTTTTGTGCTGATTATACTATTGATTAAATGAAATAGAATTTTATCAATAAAAGTRAAGTTTTAATAAATACACAACCATCTTAGTTTCTTTCCAAGTAAACAGAAAACATCTCCTTTAGTTAAACTATTCCAGCATGGATTTCACCAGCTGACTTTTGAAAGAATGTTCACCAACACACGCAGCCCTTGCAATAGGAAAGCATAAACAGTGTCCCAGGTGAGACTGCAAGAGCAATTCTTTTGGTTAAAATGGAAGAGAAGAGCCAAAGAATGCTGTGGGAGAGCTAAACAGATATGGAATATAAGTCTAAATGTAGTTACTGATTACTTTTACATATATATATATATATATATATATGTATGTATGTATAACCGTACTGTGTTTTTATATTATTTTACTATGGGTTTTCCATAAACCAAAATACTTTTTTGCTTTTTTATTTTACAGAATATTACAGTCTCACTTACAGAACATTGTTTAAAGGCCTTGTGCACTGTGAGAAAGAAAACAGCTCCAACTCCTCTCCATAACACTGTGTCTTGAAGTGATTCCTGTACCTACAATAAAACCCACTCAGCACAGCTGTGCCAGTCATTCTGAACAGCATTTCCCTCCCTTTTCAGACACTTGTTCTCACTTTCCCAACTGTGGCTTTTCAGCAGTAGAAAAGGAAAATATGTTCTCTCCTCAGATACAGAGGCATATACTGACACACACAACTTGTATTTTTCACCATGAGCCTCTGGTATGACAGTTCAAAACTATTAAAATTGACTGGAGATGCCAGTTTTAGAAGCCTTATTTTTTTATTCAGATTAATTTGACTAAAGAAGCAAATGGAACACTTGTGGAAAAGGTTGTTCCCAAACTGAGTCCACATACTGAGCTGCTCCTACACACCACCATCCTTCTACAAACCATATTTTCTAACAGTTGAAATTCTGGACTGGTTTCAGGTATCAGCATATGAGACCAACTGTTGCAGTCTCATTTTAGCTGCTTTTTTTCTAACTCTTAAAATCACTATTAAAGCATCACACWATTACTCTGGAATGTAACAAGAGTTCCCATTACCACCTGCATTGTAAATAGAACTGAAAAAATATCCACCATGAACATTCAGCATCCAGCACTGAGAAACACAATTGTAAGGTCAATAATTTACTTGCCTGATTCAATCTCAGCAAATGTTCCTGTAACAGATCAAAACTGGAGATACCTTATGCAGTGGAGTTTGTGATAGCATGAGCTCAGTGCAACAAACATTATACTTGAACTTGAAAACTGYACTGCTTTTCTAAAGGGTAATTTGCATTTATGGCAATGTCCTAGATCAATTCCTCTGATAGAGGTTAACTCTAAGCTCTGTGCATGTTTTTAGCGTTTCAGGGAGCTCCATTTTTGCAAGCAAGGGGACAGAAGGATGGAGGACCATTATCAGTGTCTTTAGCCTAAAAATCCACGTTCCAGAACATTCTATGCCACAGTTCTCCCACCCCTCCTCTCCTTGACTATTCACTTTGTTAAAACCATGTCCTGTGTTTATCTTCAGAAAGACTGAAGAAGTCTTTGGAAGTGGTTATGGACTGCCCTAAAGAGAATGTAAAAGGGATTCAGCTCCAGATTATGGCATTTATATTTTGAAATATAAATTTATTTACATAATACCCAAGATCTCCTGACTACCAGTGGAGCTTCCAGAGCTGTTCAGCTGCCCAGACAGCACTTGCTTCAAGGCAAACCCAGCACAAGAAATACTGCAATACTTGAGAACTCTTACAAAAACTCCAAAAGCTGGTCTTCAAAGACCTAAATGAGGAGGAGTGATGTGGCTTCCTTAAGAGATTCCATATCCTCCTAATTTCCCTGATTTCATAAGCAGTTGACAGCACTCAGYTGCACTCAGGGTTCAAGCCAACAAAGAAAAGATCAGCACCAAACTCCTAAGGGTAACTGTGATCCACACACAGCATGTAAGAAATACAGCAATTTCAAACAATGCCACTGGTTTATAAAGCTTTGTAATTCAGAATAGTTGTTCYATCCAAGTGTCTATAAATAACCATTAGTAATGCCAGTAACAGATGGCAATTACCTTATATCAAGTTTATTTCTAAAATATCTGGAAAATTAAAGGCTAAATACAAAATATTGACCTGGTGACAAGAACATTTTTCCATTTACAAGCTGTTTCTTACCTCCCACATGTACACATTGCTCTTAACTTGAGATCTTTTTTTCTTGTCACCAACAAATGGTCCAAACTTCTTGCCTTTCAAAATTGACTTTGTTGCCCAGACACCTAAGGAGAYAAGTATCAGGAGTTAAAACTAATCTAAGCAAATCTATTCAAAATTCATGTTTTGACAATTATTATATGTGTCTGTCTTGGACTGGGGAGCTGTCCACTCTTCCCAAGAATTATTTCAGACATCATCTCTACCCAGCACAGGAGGGCACCAGGCTTTCACAGCAACTCAAATTTATGTGAGTCACTAAAAATCTTCATTCTCTTTTCACAGCTGCAGCACTCACCAAGCCGAGTCTTGTCAACAGCAGATGGGAAGAGCCTCACATCCTCAGGAAGGCCCCTAAGCACGTGCTCAGGAACATCATCCAAGGTCTCCACAGCAACAGGGGAGTCACTTGTGTTCTACAAGTCAAAAAGCCAACCACCATTAACAGATAAAAATAACTACACAACAGGTGATCAACCCACATGAACTTCAAAACCTTCTGACTTGCAATGAAAGTAAAATTTCCAAACTCACCRTACTGAGGATAATTTCACATATATGAGCAATCATTTATTTCCCTTGTTCAAAGGATGACTTCCAGGCATGCTCAACCTGATCAGTCCCCCAAAAGCAATCTAAAATAATTTCTTATCTTGCCTTATGTGACAAAGTGCCACTTGTGAGAAAGACTAAAAAGTAACTTTAGGAGAAAACCAAACTCAAAGTTTCAAGAAGCGCATACAGTAAAAWATGTGAAGTTATTTGCTCTGCTGATTGAAGTGAGTGGATTGCAGTAAATTAGAACCTGCACTGGGGATACACCACTCACTGTGCCACAGCAGCAGGATGTTCTGCCTGGAACAGGGTAAGACAATGCCCTACTTGCAAAGCTATCAGTGCTGAACGGAGGGAGTGGGGTCACACTGCTTTTGGGGTTGAATAATCCTAAACCCAGGCAGACTCACCAATCCCAAAGTTTAACAAACCTTTAAGGGTGAGGAGAAGATGTGGCAAAGCTGACAAAACACCCCATAGAGGAACAAACAAGGGATACTACTCATAACCTGCCTAAAGCTGCCTGGGGACACCTCTCTGACAGCCCAACACTTTTCTCATCCTAGAAAAGCTGAGCCCCACTTGTGAACAGGGCCTTCTGACACAGCCCTTCTTGCAGTGTGGTGGAGATTCCTCCCTGGAGTGGGGACATCCCACCTCTGAAGGCCACCCAGTGCCACCCCTGCCATGGACAGGGACATCTTCCACTGTCCCAGGCTGCTCCAAGCCCCASTGTCCAACCTGGACACCTCCAGGGATGGGACCTCCCCAGCTTCTCTGGGCTCTCCACCCTCACAGCCAAACCAAACCCACTCTCTGTCAGCATGAAGCCATTCCCCTTTTTCTGTCACTCCAGTTCTTGGTGACTGAACCATGTGCATGTCAAATTTACTGCTCTGCGACAGAAATTAACCTAAAAGCAGCTYTTAAAGCAAATAATAATAATTATTTCAGTATCATAAATGTTACTCATATTTCCTACATCAAGTAACAGGTCAGAACTTTAGTCAGCAGCTTCTAATTAATACAAGAAGTTTTAAGATATTTTTATATTAAAGTTTGATAGGCAATATAAAGCTAATAAATTATTTACTGTCCAGTAAGTGATTAGTTCCATTTTATGGAGCCTCCAAGGTTTAATGTTATTCTTATAATATTATCCATACTTTTACTACTCACACTTGTCATAAAAAAACCTGCTCCCTATCATCCACTTAGAATTAACAAAACACTATTTCTGACAGAAATCACCAGAATTTCAAAGTTACAAGAATGCAAAGTTTCCAATAAAATCTGTCCACATCCCAAATGAACTGTGCATGGTGAAATTTAAGCCTTTATTGAACCCCATGCCCTAAAATAACTCCCTGCCTTCTGATATGGAACTCTAATCATTCTGGGCAGGAACAAACACTGGTGGTACTAGCAGGAACAACTCTAATATTAAGGATGTTATACTTGACCTCTGAACCCATTTTTAGGAAGAGATTAAACTGAGAAATTTTTCCAAATAAACTTTATTTTTTTGGAAATTATTCTGGCTTGTACCTAGAACCATAAAGCAGAGATACAATAGGAATTTTCACATACTGAATAATAAACTACTGAGTAATATGCAACTTTTGAAATACACTGAAAGGTTCTGGAAATATATCTTAAAATGCATCTCAATATGCTAAAAATTTCTTTTTTTTTCTCTCAAAGCAAAACAAATAAAGCTTCTCAGCCCTTTCTGCACCCAGTCTTTGTCAGGGTGCTGCTATGACAATCATTTTCACTACATTTGAAAACCCAAYTTGCTGAGTGGAGTTAAAAGAACAAATCCTCTGCCAGTTTTAATTGCAACAATGAGGAAAATTATAAAAGTGGAGTCAGAGCAAGGTTATTCTAGTGCTGCCTTCCTAAACCTTAACAGCTGCACAGAGAGCTCCCAGAGAGCTATTTGTAGGGGAGAAAGACCCCCAAATTGGAAACCATGGAAGGGAGAGAATGCCAGAAATCCCTTCCCATCCAAGAGTGGAGACACCAGGGATAAATACTTATTCAATAGTTAGAATAGCTGAAGTCTATTCAAAGCAGAGCAAAGCTTTATTTTGCTCTTCTAACAACTCAAAAGGAAAAATACTGATGAAAGCAGCCTGATTTTCAGACATTTGTTTGCCTGATATGCAAGGAGCCATGTCTCAGCTGGAAAAGAAACATGCTCTTCCCAGCCTRTCAAAGAAACCTAAAAATCTTCCCAGTACATTACCCCAGGATTTCATCAGGGGAGAAACAAAACTATTTTTCCCAGTGGTTTCTAACAATTTATATACAGAACTAGAAGAGGGTGGCTGACAGCTCTCAGAATGGTGCAATTCCAGTTTCAAGCTAAAAGCAGGATGGTTCTKTGGCTGGGTTTCATTTGGGGGCTTGGTTTATTTGCAGAGTGTTGATTTGGTGTTTTGATGAGCAGTTCAAAATCTCAAATSTCAACCCTGCAAATAAATTTTAACCTATCATAACAGACTCAACTGATTCAGACAAGTGTACAGCACTGTGACACATCTTTGATTTTTCTGGTATATTCCTTAACAGTCACACCTTTTAACTGTAAATATCCCAGAACTGCTCCACCATTTAAGAAGTGTATTTGTAAGGAGGAGTATACAATCAGAATTTTATTGTGCATCTACCTACATAAATCACAGATTAGCAGGACATTCAGAGAACACAACACTCAGACTCATCCAACACTTGTCACATTAATGGATTTCACAAGTGCTAGAAAATTGGATATGGCCTTTACACAACAATACACTTCACACCTCAAATGAATGGTAATAACCAATCAAATTCYAAACAGTAAAATAAACTGTTTAGTTCAGTCAAATCAGTGCAGTCTCTTTTTATTTGCAATTTAGATATAGCTACTTGAAACTTGTTCCAGATCACAACTTGTCCCCAAGCAATGTCTGTCTACCAAAAAGAAAAACTGCATTTCAATCACTTTTCTACCAAGACTTAACAATCACATTTAAATTTATTTTTCTGTTTACAAAATTCACCCCTTGATAAGGGTAGTGCACTTGTGCATGTCCTACAGCCAACTTTTGCATTTATCTGAAGCCTTCACACAGTATTTTCCACTCCTTCCAAGCTGCAATTTTGAATAGCAAAACACCTGAAGCTTATTTCACTTTTAAGCCTCTTACTCTGAAGTTCATCTGAAAATTACATTCTAGCATTTAAATCAACCAGCATGAAGTGACTTTAGGACAATGCCAAAAGATCATTTCAGGGCTGAAGTGGTGCCTTAACTGAAACAATCTTTTCCTGTTTGCATCAAACCCAGAGTCCAGACACTCTGACAGTACCTTTTAACACATTAAGCAAATTTTCACACCACTTTCAATATCATTGTACTCATGAACCAACCACAGATTAGTCTATAATGTTACAAACAGTATTTAAACAGAGTAGAAAAGGCACTTGCAACATGATACTTACAGGTGATAAAAGATTAGAGTGAAAAGGAAAGAAACCATCCTGAAGAGGGCAATGAATGACAGCCAGTGAGTGTCATGGCAGGGTGGAAACAGGGTTAGGATAAATGAGAAGATAAAGGAAAGGATGCCACTGAAGAGGSAGGGAGGGAAGAGATGACAGAGAAGTTAAAGAGGTACTTGAGGAAGGGTAGCTGTGCCAGSTAGCACAGGAAAGCAGACAGGTCTCTACCTTACCTAGCAACCCCTCCTTGCCACAATTTCACACAATTCGTGTGCTTGAAAATTTAAGATGTGTTGGAAATAGTGGAAATAATCATTGAAAAATTCAGAAGGAATGAGGGGAGGAAGTTTCAGAACAAGTGCARATGTCCTTTGCATTCCTCAGCACTTTTTAAGTAACTGCCTATGCTGTTTTCCCAGTAGAACCCAAACTCCTCCTACAGTCTTACTGCAGTCTGAGATAATGCTACCAATCAAACCCCATGTTTGCTTGGGGTTTTYAAAATAAATTATTCAGCTATTCTGATGAACTAATTTACATGTTAGAGGAAGATCTCCTTTGAAAACAGGACTGCCTATCCTGAGACAGCAATCTGCCAAGAAACCCAAAAACATGAACTCCAACAACAGATGGGTTTTTTAATCTTTCTTCTCCTTACAACAAGAAGGTCATATCAAAGAATTTAAGAAAAGGTTTTCCTTCACCAATTCAAAATTTCCATGGGATAAATCAAAAAACTAACAGATTTTTCATATAAACCAAATCAACACCAGCCCAGTTAGTTTCATGGTCATCAAAGTCACACCAAAAGCAGAGACAAGCAGAATGAAAGAAATATGAGAATGAACGACTTGAAAAATGTTTGGCATCAGGCAAAAACATTTCTTATACAGACCTGGCACTACAACTTGTCAACAGTGAATGAAATGACAAGGGCAYTGCAAGAAAAAACACCACACAGCTGATGCTAAATACACACTTAATATGAATAATCAGCCAACAATTAAAGCCATATGGGCTCCATGTGCTCTGGAAAGCAAAGGTGAAAGGCAGAAACCCCAAGGAGGACCCTAAGCTGTTGTAAGAACTCCCTGAGGAAGGGCAATCTCAGCCTTTAATTGTAAGATGACAACAGCACAGCATAAGTGAGATCAGCAGTCCTCATAAGAAAGATGAGGACTTTTGATACAGCACAGAAATCTGATTTAATTCCAGAAACAAATCAGGGTGTAGGAGCACAACAACAGACAGGACACGAGGAGACACGGACACACACRTGGGAAGGAAGCAGTCAATAGTAACAATTACAGATCAGGATCTACAGTTCTCAGAGTTTTAGCAGAACCCAAAGCTTACTGGCATGACTAATAAGGCAGGATTATTCCTSAAGCAGACAGAGCAATAGGCTGCTAGCTTCATGCCACTGAGTGCACCAAAATAAACCTTACAGGTGAAAAAATTTCAATTCTCTACAGAAATTTTGAAGCAGCAGTTAACCCTGCTCCCCAAAACAGACTATTAATGCTTAAAAGTGTGCTAATACAAACTTCTATTATATGTATATAATTCATATTTGTCTGTAGATATAATACAATTATGTTTTTCACAATACATATTTCAACACTCTGACAGAGATCATATTTTGCTTTTTACCTTTTTAATATGTACAAATATATTGAAGACTTTTTACTTTAAATCAGAGGAAAAAAGGCAACAGGAAACATCTCACCAACCCATTCCATGCTGCAATTATTTATGCATATACCTCTGTGACTTCACAGATAAAATACTTCAGCAAATGCTAACTGCACTCAGCCTGCTGCTGATCAAATAAGGATAATAAAAGCACACATTAGCCACAGGCATTGAAGTATACAAAGCATTTTATACAACTGTGTACTGTGGTTGTTTCTGACTCATAAAGCTTCATGTTCATGGCTGACTTTGTCAGCAAAGTAAAAATGGTTTTCCTGCAGTGTGGTATCCTATGGTCATATAGGGGGAATAATATCAGCAAGATCAGCCAGAGGGAGGAGGATTTGTGAGAAAAATCTGAGGTAACCTGTACTTTTCCTGTAAGCAAGTAMCACAACTGTGTGTGACAGACAAACTGATGGACAATTCCTGCTTGGATAAACAAATGCAGAATAAAATGCTGCACAGTTGGTGCTGATTAGAACAACACCCTCCAGTCAGGACACTCGTGACTCCACACAGCAAAGTGCTGCTCCACAAAGGAAATGTGCTTTCCCAGCCTTTCCACTTGCTTCCAGGAGAAACACTTCAGATTCCAGAAAAGTCTGACATTTCCCAATCAATCAATTTGTGGCAGATTGTTTACTGCACATTTGAATATGGAATGTGATTATAAAAGGATTTTTAAAAATGGAAGCCTTCAATTTTCAAGCCACTTTTTTAAGGAACTGAATTATTATGCACAGGTTCAGGAGGAAATAGAATTTTCTGGAGCAGTGCTCTGAGAAGAGRTGCCAGGAGTAATAACTTACACACTGCTAAAGGGAATTCCCAAAAACCTCAAATCCATGAAATATCAGACCTCTCACAAGCATACACGGTGCAGAATGGACAATGATGAAATTTAATGAGACCAAAGATTTTAAAGAGCATTTTTTAGTGGATGATTTACTTTTCTAATTAATAATTAACTGCTCTAAGTATTTTGATAAAGTCTTACATTTCTACTCACCTGATTCATTTTGAATTCCTGTTGTGTTCTGAAAAGATACACACAACAAAGAAACTCCTTTGATTACATGAACCCTAAAAAGAAAAACAGACAATTGTAATATGTACCCACGTACAAATTCACRTTGAACTGAAAGTACACAGAGCTGTAGTTTCTCTTCCTAAATTGTCTGTAGAAAAGGAGCATTTTGCTTTAGAAAAAATCTGCTCCAAGCTGCAGCTTTGTTATTACAGCTCAACTGTGTCTGAATAATCTCAAGATTTTCTAGCATTACTCTTTTTCCTACTTTAAATGATGTTGTAACAGATATGCTCAGGTAAGATTGTTTCATTTGTTTTTAAAGTAAGTTAGTTTGCTCAAGATTGAGCACKTTTAAGAACTTTAGAAGTCAGATCTCTTTAGAATTTTATATCAAAGCATTATGGAAGGACTTRCATATTTTTCAAATTAAAAAAATGCACGTAGAGTCCCTACTCTTCTATATTAGAAACAGGAAAATATTCCTTAAATTGAGCTGCATTGAGATATTTTATTACATGAATGCATTTTACATTCCTTTTTAATAAAAGCCTGAGATTTCAAAAGGTATCTGACAAAAATTTATACTTCAAGTAGGCATCAAGTTTGGAAACTCACAACTAAATGGAAAACTAATCAGAATGATGCCATACCTAAGGGTCAAGATCAACTCACTTCCTTTCTTTGTTAATGTACACAAAACAGCTTTTWTGCAAATTAGGCCCAAAACACTTTTAGACACATTGACATACAGAATTTTCAATAAATTAACATCCCTCATGTTTGAAAGTTAAAGCACTTTATTCAAGTACTGCTATTTCTTCCTGTCTTTASTTCTCCTGCTATAACAGTGATCAACTGCATTTTTTTACTAARTACTCTGCATAAGTACTAACATTTAATTTAAAATAAATTCAAGCAAAATCTACTCCAAATACATTTCACATAATCCCTCTCATCTTTGCACTGAAAGAATTTTTAATGCTGTGCAGAAGTGCCAACACTGCCAAGCATCATTCAAAAGTTACACTGCTTAAGAAATCCATAAGAAAAGGAAAAATGTCCTTGGAAATGATATTTCTGTTGTATACACCTCTTCCAGGATTAACTCCTTTTGTCCTGGTGTTTTCATACTACAAAGAGCTGAAACATCTGTATTTCAGTTCCAGTTTTGCAACTGATTCTGAGGGATTTAAAGTTTGCCAGCAAAGACAAGTTATGGGATAAGGAGTTCCATCTGAGCAGCTCGTACATATCCAAAGAACAGCATTTCTTTTGGAATGGATTATTACTGACTTCTAACTTATTTCAGTATTGGAGTCAGCATAAACATCTAAACTTCAACTGAGCCCTGAACATCAGGGAAAAACCCAGCAATCTTATCCATCATTCACTGGGACAAAACCCATGCAACATCATTTTATAAATGAAATAATTTGTGTAGCAGAAAAGGTGTCAAGTAATTTCCTGGTATGAAACCAAACTTACCTTTAGTCTCATTTTTACATACTGTTAGAATATTTCCATMCAATTACTGACATAAAGTCAAGAAAAGGCAGAAGCTCTTATGGACACAGCCTGAGGAGCAGAGGCTGTGGCTGGCAGGAGTTTGTTGTCACTGTCTCCCTGCCCATCTCTACCTTTTYTCCTCCCTCTCCCCAAAGATCATCATTCTCTCCATGCCACAGGCTCAGCTGTCCACTTTTGACCACAAATCTGGAAAGGAGTCCAGGAAACAGTGGTGAATGACAGCCCTCTGACACTTTGCCCAAAACTCCAGATACACASAGACAATAAGGATTTAAAGCACTTTCTTACAGAAGCAAACACTGAACACCATCACTATCCACACTAAACATGTAGAATCTGAGACAAGTAAACAGCAATAAAGTGATGGGCTGCAGAGTTAAAGGAAAGTCCTAAAAGTCAAGCTAAAAATTTCCTCTAAGCTGAATTTTCTTAGCCCAGTTATTAAACAAATTACTCAAAAAATCTGAAAAGCAAAAATCTTCTTCCTTTGTTTCATCTGAGGAGTAAAAATACACTTTTCTTCTTTTTCATACACTAATTCAAAAATACTKTGCTAAGAATTAATAGTTAAAAAAGGATTTTGGAAACAAAAGTAATGGCATTTTTATAAATGTTGTAAATATTTTATTCAATTTTTATACAACAGGTTGTGTCCCAACCTCTCAATGGTATTTCTTAGGAGATGACAACACATCTCAATAAACTGATGTAGTTAAACATCCATACAACTCAGGTTTTGCAGATTCCTAACAGACTGTACTASTCCATATTCTTTCAACTACCAATTACCAGTGGAGCTACATGAGGATAAAACAGAATTAGGTGAGAAATTAAATTTGTTGTAAACCAAAAGCTTTTAGAAGTATTTTTAAAGCTATTAATTTAAAATACATGCTTCATATTAAAACTTTATAACTGTTTGGTGTTTTTTCCCCTCTTCCACATTACTTATTTTGTTAACAGCGAATTCATGTGGAAAGCAAGATTAATTGTACTGGAAAATAAATAAAATTAATAYTGTCCAGAGTCTTGTGTGCAGCCATTAGTTTTCTTTCTACCTAAAATGAAACATTGTAAGAACAGAAGTAACTGTAACAGTAAACTCGGGGTTTAACTTTTGGTACACAAAGTTCAACAAACTCAAGAAAATATGAATAAAAATATGAATAAACATCAGCTCCCAGCGAGTACCAACCAGCTCTTTACTCTCATCACTGGGTTAAAAATAGGTTCGAAACTGTTGTAAAATAGTTGATAATTGTTAAGCATGTACTGTTAGCTTGTTGTTACATTGTAAAAGGGGTTAAAAGGGTAGTTATAAGAAATATGGCACTAACACACCCCAGTAAAGTGCACCAGGAGCCAGCCTGGACAGAACTGCAAGGGTCAGAACCCAGGACATTGCTCTGGCTGCCCTGGGGGACTGAGACCCTGCCAGGGGCTCAGAGACCTTGGCACAAAGACACCTGTGCCTTCCATTTTAACCCACAGAAACAATTCCCAGCTTTGTGTGAAGAGTTACAAGCCACAAGGGTTTGAGTAGAATGAYAGTGAATTTGTCACAGAGTGAAAAAGTAGAATTTTAAAGTTTTTAGAATAGAAGTTCAAGAAGGAAGATAGAAGAATCTACGCGTGTCCTGTCTTTCTGCTCCTTTTTCTTGTCCTCCATCTTCTGCTGTAATAGCAGCACTTTTAGATKAGAGACAAACTGTCTAACATAAGTGATAGGTATTAGAAAATTATTGTAAATAAAGTACATGTAGTTTTTAAAAAGATAAGCCCGCCCCACCAAGTACAAGTATTTTCATCCAACCTCTCCTCCAAACTCAACAGCAACATAAACTAACCTATTACAGACCTGGATATTATTAATAACATTTACCACAATGAACTTCAACCATTCACTGACAGCCYTAAGAAAAGAACAATAAAAGTTCTATCCCAAAAGTGAAGCACACACACCAGMAACTTAAATTTTCAAAATTCATTCTCAGAAAACATTGCCAAGTCATTGATTTTAAACTACTACTTACTGCTCTATCTCATGAGTACCAAAATACTACACACTTACTCAAGACATTAAAGCATCTGGGAAACCAATCTGGCCTCTATTAAAGGCACAATGATGGCCCCACTAAATCAGTTTTAAAGTCAGTCAACAACTGCTTCAGTACTTTSAAAAAGTCACTCAGCAGCCCCACCAAATACATGTAACAAGTATTTTCATCCAAACTCAACAGCAACATAAACTAACCTATTAAAGACCTGGATATTATTAATAACATTTACCACAATAAATTTCAACCATTCACTGACAGCCTTAAGAAAAGAACAATAAAGGTTCTATCTCACAGGTGAARCACACACACCAGAAACTTAAATTTTCAAAATTCATTCTCAGAAAACATTGCCAAGTCATTGATTTTAAACTACTACTTACTGCTCTATCTCATGAGTACCAAAATACTACACACTTACTCAAGACATTAAAGTATCTGGGAAACCAAGAAGAGAAAGATCATCTACTGCATTGTCTTATCTTAGAGTCACAGAAAAAAATTATTTTTCTGAAAGGCTCTGTTTTAGCCAACAAATTGTATTTTATTCATATAAAAATATACAAGGCATTTGTATTTAAGGAAACACTGTGGTCTCCAAAAGAAAATCCTTAAAGCAAAAAGTATTTTGACATTATTTCTGAATCTATGCTTCAGAATTTTAAATATTCCCTTGGAAAACCTGTAACTTGTTAGGAATAAAGTCTGCAAACAAAAGCAAGTAATTTTATTCAAAACCAGCATTGCAGATCATCCCTTTTTAACATAATCAGACTTGTAAGCATTCTAGGTTTTACCAAGTAGACTAGCTTCTGGTTTTATAAGCCATATTTATAACTTCTGTATTTTTATAAGCCATATTTATAATTTCTGGGGTTTTTAAATCCCAGTATCCAAAAGCATTTTGAAAGAGAATGCTGCTTCCAGTGCAGAGGAAGCAAAAAGCAGGCATGAGAGTATCAATCCTATTTTGGAAGCTGAAAATGGGACATGCATTACGTCACTGCTCCAGTAAAAACATGTTCATTAGAGAACCAGGAACAACTTGAAAGTCTCCCCAGCCTGTTTTCCTAATGACCAGGGTTCAGGCTGGGATACTGCACAGCTCTTGGCTTTGTTTTACTTTCTAGCTGCAGCACATGATCATTTTTTAAACATCAGGACATCTACATGTTTTCAGTTCCACGCTGAAATACTCTCACCCACGAATTTTCCATGCTTTAGGTGAAATAAAGCTTGCCAATTTAAAAATATAAAGTTCATGTTAACTCTAAAAGTTGAAAATATGCATTTTATGATAGGACGTCCTGTTTCTATTGACAGGCACTAAAATGCAAAGACATTTTCAGTTACTCAAGGCTGCCTGAATAAGAGCAGAGAAAAAATGGTCAGAAAATTATTTTCTGAACACTAAAATCTATTACCTATTGTCCAGTAAGAAAAAAGGCTCTGCTCACTGCCAGAAAATCAAATAAACTGCTACACCTCAGGGAGGTTTATTCAGGTAACCAGGATAATAAGCCAAGAAATCACCAACACAACACAAACCCCAAGTTTATTAATTAAACAGCAACTAGTCAAGAGAAGTCAACAGAAAATAACAAGTCTCTAACAAGTGCAAATATGCAGAAATTCCATTCCAATCTTCAGATATGAGTGCACTTTAATTTGACTCACAAATGCAGTAAAACCCAATGAAAATTTTCTCAGCTAAGTACACTGCTGATTATTACTATGTGAAAAAGCTGATTTCAGTMATTTCTTTTTACAACACAGTACTCATCCTCCCACTTTTGACTACAACATGTTTTATACAGAGGCAGAGAAGAAATATTTTCCAGCTTATTCTCAGTGGAAAAAAACCATATTGGTAAAAGAAATAATGTCATTTGAGGGGTTAAGTATCAGGATCATGTCTGCCCTTTCCATGAGAACAAGTTCAACAACAAAGATATATTACAGTACTTTACACAGGTTTGCCAAGGCAGGAATATATTACTGGTCATCTCTAAACCTCTCTGAATTTCTGTTTCCAACAGAGAGACACCCAGKAAGCAGCACATCCCTTTTATACAGCTTATATTACTTGTTTATCCCTAAGGATCTAGGATTTTATGTGGAAYGGTGGAATGGAGACATCACTGCACTGCAGGATGGACTTTCAGAGCCATTTCAGGCGTTACAGAAAATGACCTTTTGCTTTACTTCTCCTCCATTCTCAAGTAAATTTTCAAGAGTAAAACATGGATGTGTCATACCAATGCACAAAAGTGCCTGAACATTGCTCCCCACCTTCCATGCTGTGCTTTGGATTCCCCTAACACAGGCAACTCCAGCAATCTCCAAACTCCACACTCACCCTGGCACTTCTAGCAAAGATACTTTATCCAAAGTGATGATTTGCCCTTTAATTAACATAACTAGGGTTCCACTGTAAGTGCCACTGTTTCTATGGACTATGCTATGRACTGTGGCAGCAAACCCTGGGAGCCACCTCCTTGAAAACCAACAGGTTCTCACTGCTGTCTCTGCAAGTCCAAAAGTTCTTTTGTTTCTTAAAAGTCACTCCTGTCTATCAGTGACACGGATCTCCATCTGAAAAGTGCCAATGCCCTCACTGATTCACYATTTTGCTTTCCTGCAGTTGGAAGAGTTGGAAATCTCCACACCAAGGAAAGCAGCCCTGAATTCTAAACATGCCTATCATTTTTACTGAAATGTTTAAAGCGTCAGAAGACAACAACAACAGAATCACAGAATGGCTTGGGCTCAAAGAGACCTTAAAGCTCATCCAGTCCTACTCCTGCCAYGGGCAGGGACATCTTCCACTATCCCAGGCTGCTCCAAGCCCTGTCCAACCCACCCWKGGACACTGCCAGGGATGGGGAACCAACAGTTTCTCTGGACACTCTGTGCCAGGGCCTCACCACCCTCATGGGGAACAATTTCTTCCACACAGCTAACCTAAACTTCCCATCTTTCAATTTGAAACCATTACTTCTTGTAATCAGTTCCTACATTTCCTGGTGAGSAACATAATTACATGCCATGCTGCTGCACATCTCCAGTTACCCTAAGCTATTTAGTGTATTTGAATAAGCTGGAGAAGACTTTGCATGCCCAAAGTCCAGAGCACAGACTGGGAACAGCAAACTGGGGCAGCACRAGAAGCACAAGCAGCCCCTGCTGTTCTCTAGAGCTGTCCACTGCTGCYCACTGAAATGTGAAATAAAAAGAATAGTTCTCTTGCCACTGAATGATCATTTAGCAGGTGCAGCCACACCACCTTCTCTTCCTTCCTCAGTTGGAAACAACCTAAAGTTTTCTTTACTGCTTCAGAACGGAAATTTTGCAGCTTCATATGAATTTGAAACCACTGGAAACTTCACTGACTACTTCAGCTCCCTGTCCATGAGATGGTTATCAGCAAAGCTCCGCGGGCTGCTCTGCCTTCAAATAAAAAATGCACTTAAGATACATCTCTTAAGCTGTTCTAAATGTTTTACATTAATATTTTTCATCTCACCTTAAACATTTTTCCGCCACGCTACCACTGCACAATGAATTATTCTCCGACTTAGAAGAATAATTCACAGATGGCCATTTCCAGTGAGGGGAATCAATTCCGGAGTTAATTCCTCCAAGCCCTGCTCACTCAGCTTGGCAGAACGTGACCTGCAGGAGCTTTGGGGCCTGCCAAGTGCCAGAACTTCTGCAGACACTTTGAAAGAGCAGAGTTCTCTCAGCATCGCGCTGCCAGCGGCAGCAGCCAGCCGACACTTCCGAGGCAGCGTTTTCCAGATAAAAAGATTGAAAAAGCCGCCCAGGGGATGGAGCGTCCTCCTCCAACCGGCCTCCCTCGCATCCTCCACCCTCGCTTCCCCTCCCCGAGGCGCTCCCACGTCCCGGCGGGCACAGGTCCCGCACCTGCCGCCGCTGCCCTCACGCCCCCGGCCGCCGCCCCCCCGCGGACACCGGGGCGGTTCCGCGGCCTCAGCAGCTCCCGCGGGCCCCGCTCCCAGCGCCGCCCGCTCTGCCCCGCGCCCGCCCGGCCGCGCCCGGCGGGTCCCGCCGCCCCCCGCTCACCCGGGCCCCGCGGGCGGCGGAGCGGCCTCAGCGCCGGCACCGTCCGGGCGCCATCTTGGCTCCAGCCTCGGAAGTGACGTTCGGGGGAGGCCGCGGGCAGGGCCCGCCGCGGGACCCCC
>JACDOX010000180.1:329674-340053 GCA_014549065.1 Cardinalis cardinalis
AGGGGCTGACCCTCACAGCCCTGAGGGGCCCAGGCTGTCGCTGGCTTGGGACCCATTTGTGCTGCACATAAATTGTACAGTTCCGTCTAATCCAAGGTTTTTGCTCTGCTGTTCCTGAGCAAGCACCTGAGAGGGAAAAAAAACCCTCCATAATCACCTGCTGGGAGATGTCTGCATTTGTACTGCAGGACATAACAGTGTGTCTGCCCTTAATTTCTCTCTCCCCTGAATGTTCTATTCATAATGCAGTCAAAGATGTATTCCTCCCAGGCTAGGACTGTATTTTACCTGAAATTGTTAAGAATTTGCCATTTTCCCAGAGGAAAATCCCCAATTTAAATCCATAGGACATGAATACGCTTACAGAGAAGAGTAAGTTCAGAAATGTTTTACATTTATTTGATGATATACATCAATGAGTTACATTAAAACTGTCAGTAAGGCTGGGCACAAAARGCACTCATATAGCATCAGGACAGAGGAATCCCATTCCATTCCATGAAGCTGGAAGCTGGATTTCCTCAGCAAGTAACCAAGAAAATCACCTGTCTGCCCACTCTTATTAAAACACAGCTTTTTTAAAAACAATCCCCCATATTACCCAGAAACGGCGATAAACTTCACCTTTCCCACACCTGGCAGACACACACTGCCAGGGAATTTGAACAACTCTGCAGTGATGCTTAGGTTTGGCAAGCAACAGCAGAATGAAAAATAGCAGGACACAGTGATTTTTCCACCTGGAACACTCAGGATGCATTTATAATACAWAATGTTTTGTAGGTACACCATAATCAGTTTTGAAGCCTCTAATTTTAGCAGTAAGAAAACCTCAAATAGGTTTAAACTACTTTGACTTATTAGACTAAATTAGTTCTAATTTAGTTGTATTAGCATTTAATTTTATAAGTAAGCTAGACTAGGTACACCTGTGCGAGTTTGGAGGTTATTTTAAGAAAAATCAACTTCCCATTTAACAGGTTAGAGCCCTATACCTGTAACAGAAAAAATTAAACTTAGAACAAATTACCTGCCCAACTAGCTAGAATAKGAACCTTTCTACCTTCAAGGTTAASTATGACATTTCCTAAAATTATCATAAATAACAGAAATTATTACTTTTCTCTAACTGTATGTAGAAGTCATCCTTATTTTCCCCGCATTTATACTGAGAATATCTACCATCTGGTGGYGTTCCAAGGGATCTGCACTTTCAATTTACACTTTCAGTTGTCAGAGAAGCCTCCAAATGTTMATTTGATTAAAGTTCTGAACCCTTAATTTTTTGTATTCTGAAAACATCAATATTTCTGCTGTAGTGCTCTCTGAAATGATGAATAAGCTTTTCTGGTTACTTGGARGTGTGTAAGCACACAGGAGAGACAAATACCAGCAAAAACATTTCTGTAAATCTTGGGCATCTGACTGAATTTATTCAGGGTGACTGAAAAGGTGACTCATGGGTTAGAGAGAATTTTCTTCTTGTGTGTGAAAATCTCAGTGAGCCATGGCAGGAAAAAACATTTCCAGAAAAGATTTTTTTTTAAAATCAAAAGTTCTAAAGCAGCCTTGAAAGTAGGTGGACTCCAGTGATCCCAGTATGGCCAGTTTTCCTCTTGTTAAATGGGACAAGGTCTCTTTTGTCATAACTTTCTGTGCTATTCTGGTTTTTCCTTGCAAACATAGAAGACAATGTGCTGCATGTTATGGCTCTGGGAAAGACTGAACTGCTTGGGTTACTGGTTATTAATAGCTCTGAATTTAAGCAATATTACCATCATTTTCTAGAAATGTAGTTTTGGGAAGTAGAGAATCGACTGAACACTAAGATATTTTGGGAAGCTGTTCTCAAAATGTCCTGGGGAATGGGACTCTTAAGGCTCAAGCATTAAATATTCCTGCTCCTTTCCCTTCCTGCCCATTTAGGTGAGCCCTTCTGACCTCGAGGTCCTTCACAGTCCTCATTTCTGCTTTCTGCAGCCTGCACCAGTAGCAAGTTTTGTTACAAAAATCTAATTTTTCACAGCTTAAAGCAACGTCCAAGCTTTCACACGACTCGAGTGCCTCATGGATTGTCACTTTTGTCTGTTGTCACTTGTCTGTTACGCTGTACAAAAGTTCCTCACCTGCTGCCCCACAAGTGCTGCTTTTCCTACAGCTGTGCAGGGGYCCCTTTGCAGGAGCACTTTATGGAACTGATCACAGCTCAGAGCTGGGTAATCTCACATATTTGGGTTCTATATCCTGCTCCAGAGGGATATACACACAACTTTCCCACAGCTCCCATTTGACTGACTTTTGCAAGAGGGTAACCAGGATATCTCAGGGGCAGGAGAGGGGTGTTAAGTCAATTATGTTGATTCATTCCCTCTTGATCACAGGTTGGGATCCCAAGGCTTTTACCCTGTTTCACACAAGAGATGACCCCTGTCCAAAACTGATCATTGCCCTCTCCAGAACGTGACAGCTGCTGAGATCTTCAGCCCAGCAGGTGAATTCTGTAGGACTTGATAGAATGGGGTGGACTGGATTTTAAGAATTATCCAGTTAGGTTGTTCCAACCCTGTCCAGCCTGGCCTTGGACACTTCCAGGGATGGGGCAGTTGTACTAAGATGGACTTAGCAGCCATTTCCTGCCTACTACTCACACTAACTGGCTAAAATTCACCTGTATAAATTACACCAACAGTGTCMCAGGGCTAAAGATAAAGTTCACTAAAACATAAATTTGTCAATGACATTGGATAGTCTCCATTGCAAACTAGAGCAGATATTTTAGGACTGTCTCTATAAACTGATTTGAACACTACAATATTGGGTCCAGAAAATTRATGACCATGAGTTTCTTAGCTGAATTAATCACTTAAACTTATTTAATCAAGAAATACTTATGTGGAGAGAATATGTTGGCAATACTCCATGGAAGGAAGAACACATAAGAATAAATTTCAACTCTTGGTTGTGCTGCCTACTGGTTGTGTAGTGACAGGCTGKCTCAGAGGATGAAAATATCACTGAGAAAGGAGAAAGCATCTCATTGCCTGCACTCCTTCTTCCAACTTCCAGCAGCTGGATCACCCAGAACCACTGAGGGGCTGTGTAGATGGTGTAGGCAAACCATGAATAACCAATGTGCAGCTTTTGTTTTGTTGGGAGCATTCTAAAAATGAAACCAGGCTTGATGAGTAGGAGGCAATACATAAGAAACTGAAGCTTTYCTGTTATGAGCATGCTCATCTTTCCTGTAAAAATGCCATCTGTAGTTCCCACCACTAGCTGGGGCTCAGGTACAACTTACTGAGTGTGCAGTTATCGTGCATCTACATCAGCCTGCAGAGAGGAGTCTTTCATTTTAATATTCTGCTTGYGCATTTCTTTACCCGTTGTTTTTTGTCAGGTGTGAAACCCGAKGTTTCATGCCTTCATGAAGTCATTTTTGTGGCTCTTGCTCACTTTTCTGCATGAAATGCAAGCCTGGTTTACCTTCTCAGTAATTCTATTGCTACTTTCACAACCAGCATGCTGGTTGTGTTAGTAAGTTAAGCATTGATCATGACAAAATGAACTAGAAAGATTCATCAGGAAAATTATTTCTAAGGAGAAGCTTCATAGTTAAGAGTTAAACATTTTTTAACTTCAGCCTTTCCAGGTTTAAATGAGGAGGTGACAGGCTTTGCCTCCCTGTGAGAGGYGATTAACAGTAATGTATGCTGACATTATATTAATATTTTGTCTATTACACAGACTCAGATCTTAGTTCCAGGAATAGTTTCCTCAGGCTAAGACCAGGTCTGGATCACAGAGGGAACTTTGAACAGCAACTTAAATCAATAAATTCTTCCCCTACTTCATAACAGGCAGCCTTTGCTTTACTGTAAAAGTGAGCTGTGCTTTTTATTTGCAACTTGCCTTWAAGGGCTGGCTTTTAGGTCAAAATCTCTTGTACCACCTATATGTAAAGCTCTGTCTAAGTGGTGAGAAGTGGACTTTTCTCAGTTCTCTTTCTCTAAACARTTTGTAGGGGTATAGGCAGGAAAACAGCTCTGGGCTGCCCCTTATTTCTCAGTAAATTGTCTCAGTGCCTGATGTACAGGAGAGGACATTCCTTCAAGAGGGAAGCTGGAATGTCCTACACTGTGCTCAGTTATTGCTGCTTGTTCAACTCCTGTGGGGTTTATTCCTGTGGTGGATAGGAAATGAGGAAGAGCTGACATTCCTATCTCTTTTCCCTTGAGCACACCTGCTGAACCTGCTAATTCCTTCCGTGTTTCCTGCATAGGATGAATCAAATGTCATGAGGCAAAGTAACCACAGGACTCAAAGGAATGCGTTGTTTGAGGATAGCATGGTTCATAAAGGCAGGAAATGGAGTTGCTTCCCAGCTCAAATGAGACATACAGTACTAATTTCCTAAGACAAACATCAGTATATTCAAAATCATCTTGTTAGAAAATGTTTAGTCATTCTGGAGGGAAGAAGAGAGTATTTTAATAAGGATTTAAGTTCATCCACTTGTAGACAATGACTTAACTCAGTTCCTGGTCARTATTGCCTTCAAGTTATTACCAGTAATTGTAAGCAAAATTACTTAAAGGGCTTGTGTAGTACAAAGAAATCCATGTTCCTAGAACATCAATAGCTTCCAGTTCTGCATGGCAGAAAGAAGCCCCAGGGTCCTCTGAATAATAAGACAGAKTCTGCTTCAACAGGACCAACTTCCCCTTCAAACCCAGCTTTTCTTACATGGCTGTCACTGGGCTTGTTGCTGTGTTCCATCAGCATCACTCTTACTGCCTTTCCTATTGGAAAATAAGGTTGTAACATTTTTAAGATTTTTTTTTTTTCCCTGATGCAAGTGTATCTGAATACTGATGTGGGTTAACAGGCTGGCAAGTCTGTTGGCAAGTCCAATTTTATCTCAAGCTGGAAATGTGAATAAAAATTAAATTTCAGTGAAGACAAAGTGTTGCAGTTCTCAGCTTTCCCCTCTCCTTCCATTTTCCTCTTTTTTTTGTACATGTCACTCTTTGGTTTTGGGTCTGAACTCTCAATAATCACTCATCCTTGCCAGCTACCTTCTGGAGACCAAACACAGCTTTGAAAATGCGTGGAATGGGCAGCACTCCTTTGCCTGCTAAGACATTAGCCAGTTAAGCATTTACCAGAGTCTGAAAATCTGACTTCTCAAGCCTGGAAGAGCTGAACAAGCTCCATGATTGAATGGGGATCTTTGTGTTGCAGCCCAACTGTTTGTTGCAGAGCAGGGGGAGCTGTGGGTTTGGTCTGGTGCCTAAATCCACAAGGCCTGGACAAAGACACATGGGCAGTGTGATGCTCAGTTTATTTATCCRTAAATGCCTCCATGCTGCAGCTGTGAAAAGTGTACAAAGCATTAATTCAGCCTKCTCATTATGGCACCTGGTGTAAGTTACAGATCCCCTGTTACCTCCTGCATCCATCAGGAGCTGTCAAACAAAAAATGGGGATTTCAGTAGGATTAATCCTTTAGTGTAAAAAAAACTGCAGAAGGATGGGTATGGCCAATCTGATGTTTCAGCTGGTGAAGTAGGTGAGTACAAACAGATGTAACAATGTCTTCTTAAGCTTTAGAGTGGTTCAGCAGCATCAACGCTGCAGAACTTCAGCTGGTGCCAGAGAAATTAATTTTAGATTGTTCCTCATTAAAAGGAGCACAGCCCAAGCACACTCCTGTCCTGAGTGCTTTTGGAGATTCAGTGAGGGGCTTTTTGGCTCTGTATCCTTTGTTCCTGCCTTAYAGAAAAGCACACTAAGGGTGGTGTTGCTGTAAAATGTAATGGAACTTCACTTCATGGGAACTGATATGAAGCTGTGACAGGACTAATGTTTTAATGTTTAAAGTTTCCTGGGTTGGTGACTTTCCTCTTACCTGTGTTATAACCTTTGGCAAGTCACTTCATCTGGCAGTGCTTGCCATCTGCCTGTGAACAATGCCTCAGTGCCTCTGAGTTTGAACTCTTTACAGAGGTGTTAATGTGCAGGCTGTCCTTACTCTTTAATAAAATCAGATGTGGTTAAGATWATTGTAATGGTATACTGCAGTGCTCCTAAAATAATGAGCAATTGCTGCATGTTTTATTTGATATTTAATTATAAATGAACACTTCTTTAATTTGTAGGAGTAAGTCAATCACCATAATGCTTCTGGTGCACACATTTTTAGTGCTGGTTTTATTGTATTAATTCTTACGACATTTTCTGTTCTTACAGGAAAATCACGCCTCAAATGAACCCTTGTGAGAATTGCTGTATTGATGTCCAGAACTATTATAAATATTGATGTATCAAGTCACTGCTTTCATAGTTCCTACTGCTGYGTATCTTCCCCACAGACACAAATGCAAGGGGACAACTATGTTTATGATATTTTTTAGTGACATCTGGCATTCTCACAGGAAGCCTGGTGCCTGCTTGTCTGTTCGGGGGAGCCACATTCATGACTCAAAGCCAAGCTGCAAAAGGGAACATTATTGTTACTAACTCTAAAGGAATGAATATGATCAGGAGCGGGGACTTGGAGTTAAAAGCAAGTGTTGATTTATTGAGTGTTGTTCCCTGTGAATAAAAGTCAAGCTTGGCCAGCTGGTGAAAGTATGGAGCTGTTGTTCCTTTCATGCATAGGAAGTCTCCTGACCTTGGCTTGGTTGTACTGATCACCCATTTCAGCTCACAGAAGGATTTGTCCTGGGACAATGTGCTGTTTGACTTCTCACGAAGCACAAAAGGTCCCATCTTCCAC
Organism: Cardinalis cardinalis; assembly: GCA_014549065.1. Classification (NCBI taxonomy): domain Eukaryota; kingdom Metazoa; phylum Chordata; class Aves; order Passeriformes; family Cardinalidae; genus Cardinalis; species Cardinalis cardinalis. Next base: position 336,453 of record JACDOX010000180.1, read on the forward strand.
AGAAATTCTACCAAAAAACCACATAGCTTGTGTTCAACCCACCTTTGAGGTCCTGAACTAGTAACAGGAAATTGCATAATGTGGCAGCTCAGAAACAGAATGCTGCAGCAGATTCATGTGAAAKACAAACCTCTGTGCATCTTCAGTCTGCACTTCCAAAACGTTTGTATAATGAAATTACAGATGAATTAGATTAAGGATTCAGCAACACATAGATACATAACAAATGTGCGAGATTTTAATGAATTTTCCATTGTTTCTTGAGGTTTGCTTGAAGCTGACTGGAATGTTCTGCACTTGAGATTTCTGGGCAGCAAGGTGTATGAATCATCRGAATATTGAATGGATCAGTGCAGCAGCAGTTGCTGGATTTTCAAAGGAAGAGATGTTTCTTTGGAGTCCTTGCTTTCTTTAGCCATAACTGAGTATCCTGCACTCCAACTGATAACCAGAAGGAAATTGTCTTAATGTTTTTGCTGTCAGATTTAATACAGCACAATATTTAGTACTGAGTCTCCAGCGCTGGAAGCCCCCTAAATGTTTCAGAGGAGTGAGGGCCATTTGGTCAAGGGCTGATTTTTTACCTAAGATTTAAAAATCTTGCCTTAAACAACGGGGTGGGCTATACAGGCACAGGTAGGACCAGAAAAATTAAGTAGTTGTAACATGAAGTTAAAATGGCTTCTGGAGCAGGAACAAAACACAGTGTCCTTGAGCAGAATGCTGCCTGTTCAACTGTTCTGCCCATGAAAACTCAGAGCTGCCCAGAAAGGTTCTCTGTTATCCATTTTTCAAGTGGGGGGCTTGTTACTATTGAGTAAGAAAGGTTTCCTCATTTTGGTACTTGCAAATTAGCAGTGAGTGAGCTGAGGCAGAAGAAACTGGTGACATCTGTGCATTCCCTTCAGYGGGTGAATAATTCATAATTCCATATGCCACACATTTGAGCAGGCATCAGAGCACCTTATGGGGTATTTCCCAGTGCAGATAAGAAAATGTTAAATTGAGGCTAACAGAATTAATATTCTTTTGCTGCAAGAAGAAAAAAACTGTAATTTTCCTGCTTTCATATCAATTTACACAATGATAAATTTAAGCTTACTCCTTGGTCACAGACTGAGGGTYTCATCACATCAGCTCCAGAATTAACTAAAGACTTCTGAATTAGTTTTCTCTCATATGTTTACTTTTCAATTATAATTTCATTTATCAATGTCAAATGAGTTGGTTGTAGACATTACATTGATAAGACAAGTAGCAAAATAAGTCAGGTAATTTGAAAGAACAGCAAGACATTTTAATGGGTTTTTTTTTAAGAAAACAAGAACAATTATTGTAAAATAATACAGTTTATGTTTTGATTTTTATTTCCAAAGCCTGTATTGATATGATAGTTCAAGGCACATGAAAGAAACAGAAAAGCAAACACAGATAAGCTGACAAATTTAGCAGTGGATGATGCTAYTGATTATCATGATTTTTACACCAAACACTGAAGTGTCATAGCATTTAGGAAACCTGCTGCACTGCAGTCACTTGCCATGCAAAGCCTTTGCTCTGAGCTCTGTACATTCAGGCTGTGCTGCTCTGAACATGCCCCAGAAAAGCTGCAGACTCCAGAGCTGCATCACACCYCAGTGACACACCCTGACCTGGTGCTGCACATGTGGTCCAACAAATCAGCTGTGCAGTTAGAAAATGGGACAGGCATAATGAGAAAACACAGCGTGCACTAATTCAAAAGCTTCTACACGTCAGCTCTAAAGTGACCCATCAAAACTGGGTATTTTCCAAGCACCCCTTCATTCAGGATGTGTATTTCAATTCCTGCGTGTCTCTGCAACAAGAGAAGGCAGGAAATTCCTGATGCCATAGTCAGACGAGCAAGCTTTCAGGTGGTAGATCAGTTCCAGCCAGATCTACCATATTTTGCCACAAAATAACATAAATATCAAGAGCAGAAAACCTGTATCAGCRTTAGAAAGATGTTAGCTTCCAATATCCAGTATTTTCCTAATTTGTAAGTAACTCGTTCTCACTGAAGCTAATTTCTCCTTTTTGGTACATCATGTGGTAGATTAACATGCCAGGAGCACTTAACCAGGCAAAACCYCTTTTTTGTTTTTGTTGTTTTAAAAGAATACAGATAATGTAATGTGAAATAATCTTTGGTAACATTTAAAACCCAAGCATATAATACCTGCAAATCACATTTCAGATGTACATCTCTTTGCTGCAGGGTTTTTTTACTGCAGTATCTTTTTCTTCTAGTAAAATTCTGGTTAGTAAAAAATCCTATGAAATATTCCATGCTCTGTGCAAGCGGGGGGGTGTGAGGGTGGTCCTTAGAATTGTGTGGTATCCCCATAGATCTGAAATTCTTTGGCTATATTTYCCATGGATCATCTTCTCACACAAATACAGGAATAGTCTTTAGTTTGTATGAAATAAGAAGCACTTGTATTTTCCAGCAGGGAATGGCATGGTTGCTTGTTTCAACTGTGTTTAGGGCCTGGAAAACAAAAAGCAGACATTTTATTGTCCATCATTACCCAAATGTAATGATCACAATAATCACATGATCTTTTTTTCTCTTTGTCTTTTCTGTCACCTTTTTATTTCTCTTCCTAGCTCCTGTTTGGCTTTCTCCTGGTGCACGGTATCTGCTCAGTTTTCTGGTTTTCTTACTCCTTCAGAGTTTGTAAAACTCTTTAGATTTGTGTGTCACCAAAAAATAASGTAGAGATCACTCCCCAATGTCTGKTTTTTTTCTGAGACCCCCATAGTTGGAAGGAAYGATGCATCTGACTCCACGTTCTCAGAAGGCTAATTTATTATTTTATGATACTATAATATATTAAAGAATACTAAACTAAATTATACTATACTAAAGAATAGAGAAAGKATACAGACAGAAGGCTAAAAAGATAATAAGGAAAWCTCATTACTCTTTCCAGAGTCCCAACACAGCCTGACCATGATTGGCCAATAAGTCAAATCAATTCACGTGAAACCAATGGAACAATCACCKGTGGGCAAACAATCTCCAAACCACATTCCAAAGCAGCAAAACACAGGAGAAGCAAATGAGATAACATTGGTTTCCTTTTTCTCTGAGGCTTCTCAGCTTCCCAGGAGAGAAATCCTGGCAAAGGAATTTTTCCAGACAATATGCCAGGGACACCCAATGTTCACATGTTATCCACTCCTTCTGGATCCTGTTGTAGTCCCTATTGGATGACTCTGTTCCCCAGRGTAATTCCAGCCCAAGCACCTGATATTTTAACAGCATGTGCACACTGGCAGSGAAGTTTTCTGAAGCCCATGAGAGCATGCAGACACCATACCACACTGGCAGCTCTTGCTGAGTCTGTCTAAGGCACTGTAAACCAGGAAAATAAGTGGGTTTTGTCAAAATAGAAACCTCAGAAATTTCCCAAGCTATTCCTGTGACCCTGCTCAGAGGAAGACGCTTGAAGAAAAAGCCTGATGAGCAATTTACTTACGAGTACCTGCCTGACATCTTCCTCACAACTGCAATTATTATTCCTGCAAGGATTCCAACTGCGACAATGATGCCAATAATTATTCCAAGCAGTGC
>JACDOX010000180.1:340842-364342 GCA_014549065.1 Cardinalis cardinalis
GTGAATGCCACGATCTGGAGCCATGCCTTTGGGCTGAAGGGCTCCATAGGGGTGGGATATGGAGACAGTGAGCAGGTGACCCAGGGAAAGCAGCTCAGGGAGCAGCTGTGCCTCCCCTGGAACCTTCATTTAATGGCATGGGCACAGGAAGGGGAATTGCCTGGCAGTTACATTTCTCCCTTGTCTTTATAAGTAAATCCTGTCTTTGATACCTTCATCAGTTTTCTCTGTTTCCCCACTCTGTTCACCTGTAAAGGCACAAAGACAATAATTACTCCCTCTGCTTTGCACAGTGTTGCCTTCCAATCTGAAAGGCTATATCCAAAACTTTTATTGACTTTGTCACAATGGTTTGAGCTTGTTCCTTTGATAGAAAGTGAGCAAATGAAGTTTGAGAGAGTATTTSAGATTTCCAGATATTGTTTAGTAGATGGCAGTATAACTTTGATGTGTAAAATAGAAATGAAAGGGATTTTTACCATCAACAGTTTCTGTGTTAACTTCATAAGCAGTAGCATTTTCAATTTCTCTATCTTGGATGAAGGAACTTTCTGTGGTCTTCAGGTCTCCAAACTGCAAAACATTTGTTACATCGTGTAATCTTGTGGGCAATGGCAAGGGGGAAAGAGGGGAAAAAAACCCTCACTACATTCAGTATAAAGTAACATTTAAATTTCTTGGTCTGTCAGGGGTGGATGCTTGTTTAGCAGCCACCTCTSATGTTTGACTTGTGTACAGCAACCAAACAAACCAGGGTAAGCTGATTTGTCTTCCCAGTTAGAGGATTTCTACATCTCTTGGAAGGACTGCAAAAGGTCTAGAAGGCTGCAGAATTTTGCAGACCTGCCTTTTTTCAGTGGGTTTTTTGTAAAGTAGTTTTTGAGTTTAGTTCCACTGAAACTGTTTGAGAGATACTGAATTGGAAAAGGTGGGAAATGGCAGTGAATAAGAAGGTAGCATAAAGGATCTTTTATTTAGCATTATATACTCACAATTGTTGGTACTTCTTCAAATTCTGTGTCATTTCTGTCTCTGAAATCACTTGTTGCACTTTCTTCTCCTTCTAGAACTGAGCTTGCTGCATAAAATTTTAGAAAATTAGTCAGAATTTTCCTTGGTAARTGTTCTGGCTCCTCTGAGACATAAACTCTATCAAACATGACCTCTGTGTGGTGTTCTGTCTCCCTGCCCTTGCCCRCATGGGAATGGGAAATTATTTGGAATAAGTTTGAATTCTGCTATACTCTTGCCCAAAGCATAGGACAAAAAGCTGAAGCCATCACTCAACTCTGGTACAACCTTGAAACATACTGGTTACTAACATTTTGYCCAAGAAACTRTTTCCTTTTTTATTAAGAAAAGCTCCTCCAAAGTGGATGGGATAATTCCAGATTTCAARTTAAGCATTAGCTTCTGTATTGGGATAGATTCCTTCAAGCATCTTCCATTTTCTGAAATAATAAAAGCTTTCTCCCATCCTTCAGCTCAGCCCCAGCTGCAATCTTTCTTTTTAGACCTGCCATCAATGCTTAGGGGTGCAGCTATAGTTTGGAAATATTCCTACACAAATCAGTCCTGAGGCTTTCCTAAAGCTGCAAACCTTATTCGGCATAATTTGAATTTTTAGATAACAATGTAAGGGTTGCTTGTTGGGTTTTTTTATTCCAGACYCCTAGTTCATCTGTGCTCATTGATAAAATGGATATTTAGTTTTTGGCCYACACARTGCTGTTAATTCATKAATACAGCCAGAATTCATCAACAGGGGAATGAGCTGGAATAAGGTAGAACAGGAAAGGCAGGGCAGTGTGGAGACAACTGGCAGTACCAAGAATGTGCTGAAAACCTGAAAACCTAGCTATGATTTAATTCCATTTTGTGCTGATTCATAAACCTGGGACAGGCAGAGAGTGATGTAAATGTGCTGGGAGAGCTCCTGGGAGTTTGTGATTCCTGGGGAGTTTCAGATAGCAGCGCTGAAATTTAAGCACAGAGCTAATAGGAGGTGTCCTGAGCAAGTAGTTGAGGCAAAAAAACCACTGAAAACTTCTTTCCTGGACTCCAATTTTGCATCTAACTTCTATTTATCAAAGCAACCAGGTCTGGAGAAGGACAACTCTTGACAGTTCTTTTAAAAAATGAAAATTACTGTACCATTTGAATATCTTAGGTATGTATGAGAAATATTCACAACCTCTTTGTTTTATTAAAGTCATCACACTTTCTACTAATGACACCTGTTATTTTATTTGTAATCTAAAAACATTCTTATCTGCTCTGCATATGAAGTTGGACAATTTCTGAATTGCTAGATTGATTCCAAATACTTTTTATGGAAAACTTTGCTACTTCTAAATGCACTCTACTTGTTTTATAAATGATATGGAGGCAAGTGAACAGCTTTTGTTCTGTGACTGAAATTAGAAAGGATGGGCATYTTGCTTGATAGTAGCCAAAAATGAATAAATAGGGTAGAATCTTTTTGGATCAGCTGAGTAGATATCACTCAGAAATTGTTTTTTTTTAATTGTGAGTTCTGATTAAATTTTGTTCATTTTTACCTGCCCCTTTTAATTTAAATATGTTATTTCAAATTAAAAAAAGCCAATATTTAATTTTAAAATTAGTAAAAAAAAAATGTACTGGCAGCTTAGAGAAAATTTTTCAAGCAGAAGATGAATGATTTGCCATTGAGAAAAATAACCCCTGGTTTTGCTTGAAACTCTCATTTGAATTCTACTGGAAACTTGCAAATATTTTCCCTTGGCTTCCAAAACTGTTTTCTGAACCAAACTAGAAAATTTTTATCCATCTCAACCAATATAAGACTGAGAGCTTTGTCYCATTTCTAAGAGAGCAAACACTGAACTAAACTTAGATTTCTAATTCCGTGTTTACTGAACTAAATAGAATTTAATATTTCTGTGTCCTTATAAACCTGAATACAGATGCAGTTCCTATTTAGGAGCCAAAAGAGTGTGCAGGTAGTACTTTAGGCAGTCGTGGATGAAGAAACTACATTCATGATATGCCAACATGAGGCCAAATATAGTGGCTAATTAAGCCAGTCAGTCTCCCAGAAATCACTTAATAATCCATGATAAATCAGGGTAAATCAGAGTTGCAAATTAAATGGCAAAAATAATGGTTTGGTCATTCTTCATTGAAATACCCCAGGTATTGTTGAAGTTGCATAAAGTGGGCTGACTTTTTGTTGTATATTTAGGTATAGCACTTATTTTATGATCCTCATTTTTTGCTTATCAAACAATACCTTTAAAATACAATACCGTGATGTACAATCACAGCTATGTAAATGTTAAGTGTGAGCAAAGAAACAGCAATAAAACTCAGCAGCACAAATGTGTATGGATCAGTTTGCCTTGTAATCCCAGTCAGAACTGAAGAAACATCCTTTATTCACTAATTGAAAAAAAGCAAAGATTTAGAAAACCAGTTACTAGAGGAAAATCCCCCAGYAGAAGGTGAAATAAATTTTGTGTGTTAACAACAAGCAGCTTACTGGGGGAAGCTGCTTATACTCCTGGCATGGCAGCAGCTTTCAGCCCTGAAAATTGCCTGATAGTGAAGGCAGGAAAGGAAAGCATGTCACACAGCAAAGGTGTAGAAAATCAGTGAATGCCACAAAGAAACATAAAATAATTTTTCTTTGTGTGATGCTTTTTGCAGATTCTTGGGCATGAGTGGCATGTAGAAAACCCATTTCAGTGCCTTTGCCATCTCAGTACTGATTGACAAAAGGAGGTGGCCCAGATTAATCTTGCCTAATTTTAGGTTCTTAATAAAGGCACCTAAATAAAGTGTCTACTTGCCCTYATCTTCTTTGATAGTCTGTAGGGAGAAATAAATCCCTCTGGAAGATAATTCAGCTCACCTGAGATTTGGGTCACCCTTGGTAGCGCTGCCTTTCTTTAATTGCAAAGGGAAACTGGAATATGGCCTCCCTATGAACTGCCCAAGGCTCAGACTGATCTGAACTGGTTTCTGTCACTCTGAAGGTCTTGTCCCAGCCCTGTTCGAGCTGAAATTCTGTATCTGATGCAGAATAATCCCTGGACTCTATTTCCAGGTTCATTTTGGACTGACAGTGGAGGTGGCTGGCTGGTGGTCAGACACTACCAAACTATTACCCAGAGAAAGACTGGAAAGCAATTTTTATCAGTGTTCTGCATCTGTAGGAAGGAACACTGGCTACTAGACAGCTCTTTGTCAGAAAAAGTCATAATGAAGTTAAATATTGAAATGAAATTGGGAGGCACTACTGGACTTCAAGCTTCTTTCACTGTACCCAGTACAAGGCTCAGCACCACTTTCACCAAAGAGGATGGAAATGGGACTGAAGGGGTGTGTGCTTGTGTCATTTCTGGATTTCATCTGATGTGGGCCAAATGGGGCAAGAGTCAGGGCTGAGTGGTGCTCCTGCATGTGTTCTTAATATTATCTTAGAGGAGGTTGTAAATAAAAACATTGCCTCACAGTGCTGGGCTGTCTCCAAGGAGCCCCCTCTGTTTGCAGCTATATGTTGCTGCAGATGTGAATTAATCATTGCATCCCTTTCTGCCAGAGTTCCAGCTGGGAGCCTTTCAGTTCAAAGTCCCAGCTGCTCTCAGGCTGCAGCTTCTCACACCAGGACAAAATTTGATGTCTTTAAAAGTTTAATACGACTTTGAAAAACCTCCCATGCTTAAGCATCCCATGACCCACTTAGGGGAAGCTGAGCTCACTACTTGCATGCACAGAGTGACAATTTACTAGAGAAACCTCTCAGAGCTGCTCTCAAAGCACAGTGCTTGTGTTGGAAAGGAGAGGGAGTTGTAAAACTGTTGTTCATTAGCATTTCTTTCAGGTATCTCCAAAGCCAACAAAGACACTTCTGAAGATGAAATATGGTGTAGGATCTTGCTTCTTTCCTTGCATAAACCTAAATAAACCCAAACCCTAGTGGGTAAAGGCAGTTGTAAGTCTGTATTTTAGCTTAGTCCTTGAAATAGTAAGCCCTCAAAATAGAATGTTTCCATTTCTGATAAGAGACCAGGAGATAAAAATGGCAAACCTTAAAGGATTCCCTCCAGCAAGAACGGCAATAATCCTTTGCTCATTGCCCTCTGCTTCTACATGAAAAAAAATAAATCAAAAAACCCCCCAAAAAACCAACTTCAGTTATTTATAACAGCTAAAAATATTAACCAGCAGAGAGTTTAGCAGGATGGGTCACTGGGGACATATCACTTTTCTGTTGGAGATGCAACAGAGCAAACATCTGGAGCTGACTGATGGTTTTCAGTATCTGCATCCGGAATTGGTACAGACCAAGGGGTGTTGTTTGAAAGACTGAGTGTGGATGAGTGTGTTGGCCTTCCTGTTTTGACTGCATTTTATTCAGCATTTWTGTCCTGATACAGGAATTCCCTTCCTGCAGAAGTATTCTTCACTTAGAGACCTTAATTTGATTGTGAGCAAACTGAGTCTCTCAGTATCTCATAAYTGGAATTGGTTCTGTTGCAGTTCATTGAAAATTTCTATTCATGGTGGTGGAGGTTTAACAAAAATGCTTGATTTGCATGGGATCTGCCTTTTAAATGCAGCAGCTCTGTAATTTTCAAAAGCAGTTTTTTCTGTGATTTGGCTTCATCCTCAATTTAAGTGTATTCCAGAGTCATGTCCAAAACCTACAACATTCCATTAATTTTGTCTGAGAATAACTTTCCATTATTTTTATACTTTTGGATTTATTTTTTTAAGTATACAGGTGTCTCTTTTGTTGTGAAATCATTCAACACTACCAAATCCAAGCCATAACATTTTTTGTACTTTGAAAATGCAAGGGTTTGAAGAATACAATATAGCGGATTCTGGGGTTTGGATTTTACAACTTGAATCTTTGGACAGTTRCAATTTTCAAACTTCAGAAAAGTAGAGAAGTTTGTTAATGAGGAATGAAATTCTCATTTGTGCCTGGGGCTCCTGCAAAGTCATATCTGCAGTATCCAGAGAGCTCTGTGTCCTTGGCCTGTTTGGGGCCACAGCAYTGGCATTTTCTTTCTCTGTTAATTCTTTCTGGAAGCTGGAATAATCTGTCATGTCCTTAAAAATCCCCTGGCGTGTATTTAAAYGTCTAGACTGTTGTTCAGGAGAAAGTATGTACTGTGTAAATCCTGAAGTGCTTTCTGCAGTTTCCTTAGACAAAGACTGACAGCTCTGCTATATAYAACAAAGSAAGCTGGATGACAGAACACCAGAAACTTTGGAAAGTATCTGCCAGTTGGGAAAACGGTCATGAAGCACAAGGAAGGATTTAGCTCAGCCTAATTTAGAGTATGACTGACTTTGGTCAGGTATTCCATGTAGCATGTGATGACAATGCTTTGCTGAACTGTCAGAAACATTTCCTTTGCTCACCACACCCTGCTGCAGATGGGTTTTTACTGCTGGGGCTGGCTCAGCCAAAGGAACTGTCCTGGTTTAAAAACCTGGTTTAAAGCCAGAGATTAAATCAACAGTGCCAAAGTGGCAAMGAACCACTCGGCTGCTCCTCAAGTAATTCACATGTCTGAATGTTACAATATTGCACTGCCAGAAAGGCAAACCAAAATGTGCTGTAACTGGGCAGATACAGAGAAGCAACTTCTCAAGGGCTTGGTGTGTGTAATGATCCCCAACCAGAGCCACAAAACAAAGCCAGGAGAGGAAAAGCTGCAAGCTTCCTAAGCTTTGTCTTATGTACAGTGAAATCARCCACAGAGCTGTGGGCATTAGGAAGGAAATTACAAACTCCTTTACAGGACATTCCTTTAAAATATTCCTTGCAGAGCTGGAGATGAGTATTCCAAATTCATGCTTTTAATAATGTTGCTGTGTCAACATCTGCTTTCTTCTCTACTAAGTACACTAACCTCAGACTTGTTATCCCATGAAGATGGGATAAAATTACTTTTTAATTGAGATTTGCTGCCCCGTGACCCTGTTTCCCTGTCTGCAGTTTTATAACAGTGTAATTGTCTCCTCTGATCAGTGAGGGATGGAACAACAAGGTTGGGCTGGTGATCAAGGTGTARATGCCTCTTGTATCTTGCTGTAAAATGGCAGAATCACAGAACTTTCAGTCTTCTGCTGCATGGCTGGCTAGGAAGAAGAGTTGCAGCCAAAACAAAATAAAAATGCAAAACTTGGTGTAAGGGACCAGCAAACTGGGCAGACGTGCAGCACAAAGCAGACATCTGCTTACAAATACTGGGATATGTAAATGCAAATGAAAGGAATTAAGAAATGACCTCTACTACAGTAATAAACTAATCTCTCCCCTAAATGACTTCCTTCCATGGGCTCTGAGGCTGCAGCTGTGTGCCCTTTCACTGCTGCCCTGTTGTAGATTACCAACMCTTTGTATCTGCAAGCAGAATGTTTTGCAGATTCCCCAATTCATTTGTTTGAAATACTYGTGCCAGACCCTGAACTGGAAACTTTTAGGTGTTAATTCTGCTCACACAGTGATTTTTGACTACCTACTTYACATTACCATGCAGCAGGCAAGTTCCCTTCAAATGTGTTTAGTCTGAGTTTTATACTGCACTAACAAWAGACTAATGTTTGGATGGGTTTCATAGTCATAAAGCATTTTAGTGTGGGTTTGGAGTTAAGTGTGTCCCCRTTACAGATTTAGTRGTGTCTCAAGCTCTCCTAACACATGCTTGCCTGAAAATGGTGCTGGTGTAACTGCTGGATTTTGCCCTCACTAAGGATTATTCTGATGCTGGATGTTGTAGTGTTTGTAATCAACAAAAAACATGAGGAAGTCATAAAGCAACATGAGAATGTGCTCAGCATCAGCTTCTWTGTCCTTTGAGAGGTTTTGGCCAAGCTTCTGAGATGGAGAGTTGGAAATCAATAGTGCATTTGTCTCTTATTTTTCCTCATTTGTTTCTCTTTAGCACATCCCAGCATACCTATAGCCCCAATCCCACATCTTTTTCTGAAGCTCTGTGTACCAAACTGTGCACTGCAGAGCTCTGAGCTTTGCTGTGGGATCAGTCCCCACGGAGGGGATGGTCTGTGCACACACAGATCAGAGGGGCCCTTTGAGAGGGTCTGGGAGGCAGGATCTGGCAGCATTTGGGTTCATCCTGYAGTCCCTGACCACATCCAGACAAAAAGCAAACAAACCAACAAAACAAACGTGCCACTGAGCCAGCCCCTGTGCCTGAGCTGGGCCACCAGCCACAGYGGGCATCTCTGTGGTCCTTGTGTGGCTCACCTCAAGTGACACATGGAGAAACACCACATGGTCCTGTTGGAGCCTCACAGCCTGAAAACCTTCCTGCACTGCCTCATCATCTACCTAAATGCTCTCCAGGTTCTTTGCTGCACTGGGTTTTTTTTGCTTTTTTAGTTTTTTTTTTCTAGATGATTTACAAGTCCTTGATCTGAGGTAAATGCACAGATTCAGTAGAAACTGCTGAACTGCAGGAGCTGAGAATCTGGCCTCTCTGTTTCCAGTTTTAGTTAATGAAAGGTCCACTTGTAAGCCCTTAAATATGACTCTTTTCTTTGTTTGTGAAGTTACAGATTCAAAAACTAACTGTTGGAATACAGATGTGCAAACCTCCCTGGTAATTTTAAATTTTTAAATCGGGTAATTTTTTCCTTGCCCAGCTGAGAAATTGAATTTTGTTTGTTCTCTGCTGTCTTGCACAAAGATGCTGCAAAATTCAGACTTGCAGACCTGAGATTAGCAAGATGATTTTCTCCTTTCTGYGATAATAACTTTGGGTATTGGGCATGTGGAGTTAGATTCATATGGGACATGTGTAAGAGTACTCCTCACTCTTCATGCAGGATGAAAGGTTGTACAGCACTTATTTAGTAGAAAACTGGGTCCCTTTTGAGTCAAATGTGACTATTCCATTTGCTTTTACCACCAGCAGTTACAGAGTTTGGTTTTCAAAAGGCTCTAGAGTTGCCTGATTTTACTGTTTGGTTTTGCCCCTGCAATAGTGACAGGGTTTGGGTAAATCAGGACTGTTTTGAAACAATCTTTTCTTGTGGTTTTGTCAATTCTCTTTGTTATGATTTTGAAAAACAGAAAACTTTTTAGTCTTTCACAGCTGACTGTAAACTTCAATTTCCTTTCTTACGATATAAACACTTTTAATCTGAATTATCCTGCCCCATGTTCTTACTTTCAGTCCAAACCAAACGTAACGTGACCTTGTATAAACCTGCCTTGCATAAGGAAATAAAATCTAATATTTGCCYCTAGGTAAGATCAGGCACATGGACAGTTGGTACAGCCCAGGTGACGTGTGGTATCTTGTTAAACAATCATGGTAAATTTTGTTCATGTTATGTGACAGCCAACAGAGTAATCTCCCTCCCTGCTATGATACARCACCATGGAAAGATTTGGAATCAGGAAATGTGTTGTATCTGCAAAGCAGAGGTTTGGGTGCTTGCTGAGGCCAACTTCCATCTCAGTCCTTTGGTCTGATTCTGTGTGTGAAGRTTTGCCTGAGTTTTGACATGCTGGATGAGATCAGCAGGGCCAAAATGTATCTGCTAATATGATAATGATGATTCATATTAATATTATTAATAATTTTGATAATAGTAATGATCCTTTTGGAAATTGGAAATATGCTTCCTGCTGGAAACAAAGCTGCTTTTCTCGATTTCATCCCAGTCCATAACCTGGGGTGCCCAGCCATAAGGAAAGGGCAGCTGCAGGTTATTTATGGCCTTTTTTAGGTTAAGAGGTGTCAGATGGAGACCTTTTTCCTCTAAAGCCCTCAGGGCACACTGTGCTCCCCAGGGAGGTTCGTGGATCTGGATGAAGCCACTCCACCAAGCACTGCACCAGCCAAACCTTCTCCATCTCCCTGTCACCCAGCAGAGACTGCTGAAGGTGGCATTGCCACTTCATGTCTCTTCTAACTTGTAATTGCTGRTGATTATCAGTAAACAGCAGTGATAGACACTAAATACTCAAGACTTATTTTATCTGGAGTCTGTTTTCCTGCTGTATCCTTTGGAARTTGTCCTAAATGCCTGGCTCCATGTGAAGAAAAAGTCACAAACCCTAAACAGACACAGAAAACCTCACATACTGTAAACCACATTATTGATCCAGCTCTGGAGTTCAATGCAAACTGGACAGGTAATAAAGCAGAGGTAATATTCTTATATTMTCATTCTTAAAGCAGGAAATACTATTATATTTTTTATGACTAGTATAGTTTCAACCTGAGCATTGCGGGACTCCTCTCAGAGTTGAGAGAAAATATGCTTAAAAATGACTCAAAAGCCTGAATATGAAAGACCTTTTAACCTGTAATTCTGGTGTCTTAGACTGTTTAAGGTAATTCTATAAAGTAGTGGTGGTTTTGCCTCATTTCTAATGGCTTTAAACTTTGGTACGCTTAATATAGATGCTTTTTAAGAACAAGGTGGCTGGGTGAGCCTAGAAAACAACTTTTGTGACTTGCCTGATATCTGTTGATTTTAGTTTTCCTGTGAAATTTTGAAGCATAACTCCAAATTTCAACCTCACATTCTGACACACAGAACACCATTAGAAGTTTCAAGTCAACACCCGCACTCAGTGCATGTCGATATATCTCCATTTTTCCAGCAGGAAGACACTGACTGTTATCAGGCCAAAATCAGGCAATTTTTGCAGTTTGGGTGCCCAGATCTAAGCCTGAKGAGGAGATCTGTGCTTTTGAAGAGCAGTGGGCTGGGTTTGGGGCTGCACTGGTATGAAACTGCTGCCTGGAACGTGCTCCATGGCCATGGCAGCTGCAAACCACGCTGCCCCTTGGCCAATTCATTCACATGAGTCAAAGACCACTCAGAAAAACTGACTTTCAAAATGACATTCCTGGAATCAAGTGCTGATCAGGGTAATTCTGATTTACTGTTAACAAATCAGACTCTAATCCTTTCGCTGAAGAAAGATTTAAATGTCTGTTTTGCCTAAAAGTGTATATTGTACCTTCCTTATAAAATTCAAAATACTTGAATTCCAAAATTGATCTTTTTGGTACGTAACGCTTTTCAAATCTGTCTTTTGGCAATAGTTCCCCCTGGTTTATTTTCCCTCATTGTTTATATATATTGAGCCATAATATATAATATATAATATATAATATATAATATATAATATATAATATATAATTAATATATAATATATAATTAATATATAATATATAATGAATATAATATATAATGAATATAATATATAATATATAATATATAATATATAATATATAATATATAATATATAATATATAAATTTTATGTGTATTATATATATAAAATATATATATTATGGCTAAGTTAGACTCAGCAAAGCCCTGCATAAGCCTCAAATTCTAAGAGTCTGAAATGCCTCTAAGCACAGAAGTTAAACTCCTGAATGAACAGATTCACAAGTCACTYTCACAGAGTTATACCCCTGATTTAGTTAAACKAAACCATTTCTTGCAGAGCCTGCTGAGTGTGCTGCAGTGAGACTGGAGCCATTTCCAAGGCTGTGCAGGGAATGCCTCCCCTGCCCCTCTCCCTTCCCTGCTCACACACAGAAAATTCTTTCCTAATGGAGTCAAACTCAGCCCCTCCAAAGCTTTTACYGCTTCTATCCAGATCACAGCTGCAGTAGGTGCCCTGTTGCAGCTGAAGAATTACAAAGAAAGTTTTACAAACAGAGAACTATGTAACCCATGAGAGAGCACAGAAACTGTTAAATTACAGGAAATGACTGGGAATAACTGTAACCAAACTTTCCCCTTACCTTCTTGAGCAAGTGCTACGAGAGGCAGGCTCCCGAGGAGGAGGATGAAGAATGGAACTTTCAGAAACATGTTGGATCTGCTCAGAGAGACGCTTTCCAATCCCGAGACCAGACGGATCCGAATTTGGATTATTGGAGAATTACGATGATAAAAAGAAATCACTGCGAAAAAATACTTTGGTATTCCAAATATTCCTTCAGCTGCTGCAATGTGAAGAGGGGAGGTTTTCTCAGATGATAACTGAGCAGTTAAAGAAAACTGAGTGGAGTCAGAATTGTTTTCTTTAGCCAAGGGATGGGAGCAGCCTAAGGTGGTCCTCAATGAGCAGCCAGGCCCGCCCTCCCCACGCTGTTTGGTCAGGACCAAAGTCATGATCTCAGCTCAGATTTAAAGTTACAGGACCTGTTGTGGCTTTCAGAAGACTTTTATTTAGCAAGGGGGGAAAAGGAATTCAGGCAAACCTAGGTGTTTGTTCCCTCCCTTCTGCAAACTGTCTTTAAAAAATCCTTGAGAAACAGCACTAAGGACACTTCTCTTGTTATTTCCAGCAGTGAACTGATGGGTTTTTCACTTCAAAGTGAGCCCCCATGTTTATCTAAGCAAGTGTGGTACTGAATGTGCATTTAGGGATACTGAAATAGTTTTTAGGGCAAGCTATTTAATTCTGCAGTAAATACTGTCTGAACTTTCCTCTGTGTCTGTGTCTCTCAGCTTGTGTCCTCAAGTGACATCCTGGCTGTGCTCGACCACTTCTCTGCCCACAGGCTTGCAGAGAGCCAACACCACCCTTCAGAGAGAGGATTTCTCCTTTTCATGTGCAATATTAGGAGTGCAGCCCTGTGGAAGCCCAGGGCACTGGGAGTATTTCTGTGTCTGCTCTGGGGTGCCCTGACCCCCAGGGCAGCACTGACTCTGACCCTCATCCATGGAGAAAGTTTCCCAGACTCCAGAATAGACTAGAATCCACAAAAGTGTGAAATAGATTACAGAGAGCAGTGCAGGTGCATCACTTGGTGAGAAATTGAGGTTTTGGGATTTTTAGTATGTTGTGGATGGCAGCAACATGGAGGGCACAGGCTGTTGTCCTGGGTTTCTTCTTCATGCTTCTTCCTCCTTCTCCATGGATTTGGGTGGCATTTTGGAATTGTGCAGAAAAGTCTGCATTGCAGCTCTGTGGGATCAGTTATTGGGTTAAAAGAGAAAATAATCCAGGTGTCAGCTCTTAACTGGATAGTTTATCTTAAAAGTCCTTGTACCAAGAGATTGTTGGCCATTTTTGTGCTGAGCCTGGTGTGGGCAGCGTGCAAAACTCTAGATAAGATAACAATAAACAAGAACCTGAAGACCCAAAGAATCCAGAGGGTCTCTCTTTCCTGACACAAAACCCCTCCAGGAGGGTCTCCCCAGACAGGGGAGCCTCCTGGGAGGGCCCAGCCTGAGGCCCAGAAGTGGGGAATAGGGGACAGGTACCCAGCACAGCCCCTAACACAGTCTGTGCCAGACTTGTTTCTTTTTCCTTGTCTGTGTTCCTGGGCACCAGCTCTGCAGGGCAGGAGCGGGAGGTTGGACACCCTCCCCRTGTGTGAGAGACACCTCTGCTCACTGAAACACAAACTGGGGCTGAACAGGACCTGGGGAGAAATGGCTTCTGTCAATCCTTTCCTGAACCTTGCCTCCTCTTGAGCAAGGGGTAACCCACTGAGTTCCAYCTATTTAGGGGTGCAGTGAGTTTTAACCAGGGCTCATGTGTGAATGAAGTGTCCCAGTGACAGAGCTGGGTGGGGAAATGTGGGACCTTCTCCTGCAGCTCCTGCAGGGCCAGGACCAGGCTCCAGCACAGCAGCAGAGATTTGCTTCCTTTCTGCCCACAGCTGTAGGATAACCTCTGCCAGAGGAGTGGGCAAATGTGTGGCAGAGATTTTGTCTTTTTTCTAAATAAATACATGTGGCATTCACATTCTCTGGAAAAATCCCTTCACCCAGGATTTTTCTCCTGGCAAGCTGAGAAGCCTCAGAGAAAAAGGAAAACAATTCTGATCTCATTTGCTTCTCCTGTGCTGTGCTCACACGTGGAATGTGTTTGGAGGTTGTTTACCCACAGGTGATTGTTCCATTGGATTCTGCTGGGAGTTGTTTTCACTCTTTGGCCAATCAGGGCCAAGCTGTGTTGGGACTCTGGAAAGAGTCAGGAGTTTTCATTATTATCTTTTTAGCCTTCTGTAAGCATCCTTTCTGTGTTCTTTAGCATAGTATAATATTCTTTAATATAATACTGTATCACAAAATAATAAATTAGCCGTCTGTGGGCATGGAGTCAGATTCATCATTCCTTCCTGCCATGGGGGTCCCTGCAAATACAATACACACACACACAAGCCCCCCTCAACCAACCAACCAACCAAAAAAGGAAAACCCTGAGCCATGGCTGGATTGCTCTGCTCAGGGAATGTGAGTCAGAGCTGTCATTAAAGACCCCACAACACTTGGTGCTATAAAGGCCCAAAACAAGTCTAAACATAAGCAGTGATGTGAAAAGGGYTGCACAGGGGGAGTGCAACACCTTCCATAGGGATTTTCTTTCCCTCTGGAAGTGATAGGTGCCAAAGGAATTTGTTAGCTATTAAGTATGGTGCTATAATTGTGTTATTTGTGTTGAAAAGGAGTGTAGGATGAGAACAGTTGGTGCCAATGCAAAGAAACAACAGGCAATGTTGGCAGATTGTCTTCAGGAAAACAGCAAAATAAATATTGCCATGTATTGCCACAAACTTTCAGTATCTTAAAATCTGGAACTAATTATTTCTTGATAACTCTGCTTCAAGTTTATTTAAAAGAATGTTTTCTTTTTGGGGAAATGTCTCATAAGAAACTGAAGGTTGCTAGGGGAGTGTGTCAGTTTTAGTGGAACTTATTTTGAAAGACTGAAACAATTTTTTTTTTTTTTTACCTTATCGGGATGGAATGTTTGGAATTCTGTATGTGTCTTCAGAACAAAAAATTAATGCAGTACACTATGAAAGACAAACCAGAACACTGACTTTTAAATGTTAACATATTCTCAGCAAGAGTGAAAAGAAGGGATTTATAGAATCCCATTCAATTTTCAAAACTATTCAGAAGACCTTTTACTTTCATGATTATTCATATAAACAAATTTGTCTCATGTTTAGGAACARGTTTTTCTAAAGAGAAGCTTTTTGCTGAGTTACATAAATTCTTGCTTTAAACTATGCTGTATTCTGGGTATAGAGTTGAGGCACTTGAGCTTCCAGGAACTGGAGATATCCAAGTTCCTGTGGCTGCTCCAACACTTTTAATACTTTTATTATTCTTCCTAATAAGGAATAGTTTCTTCTRTACCAGCCTATTTCTCCTGCTCCAGCCTGTTCCTGAAAGAAAAACTCCTTAGATAACTTCATTGAACTATTTAATGAAATCACCTTCTATCGTGGTATCATAGTGCAACAAAGGGCAAGAACTGTGCCCACAGAGGCAAAAGAAGTTAGAGCAAAAGCTAGAAATGTCTCAGTAATTGTCAGCTGGGGATGGAATTGTTCCTGGAGGACAGCAGGGGCAGGAACTCGCCTCCRTGGGGACAGCGTGTTGCTGTGCAAGGAGATTAAGGCTGGGAGACACTGCTGAGCCCTCTGACTGAAAACATCAACAAAATCGTTCCAGAGGAGCCAAGGTGCCCTTGGGAGAGGGGATGGATCCAGGGAGATGAGGGAGTTGTTTTCCTCAGAACTGTACCAGATTAAGGGGGTTTAATGGAACTGTGGGTCACTGGTTTGTAATTCTGTTAAGCCAATAGGTTCTGTGGCAATAAAGGAGTTGTGTACAGGTGTGATGGTCCCAGCTGTGGGTTTCTCTGGCTCTGGATTGAAGGCACTGAGACAGGAGTTCATGTTCACACTCAGGTGTTTATTATTTCTTATCAGTAAAACAGTCTCACTGCTGTGAGTTCAGCAGCTTTTCATTAGAAGGCACAAAATGGCAACAATCTCTTGGTACAAGGGCTTTTCAGACTAAACTGTCCAATTAAGAGCTGACACCTGGATTATTTTCCCTTTTATAACCCAATAACTGATCCCACAGAGCTGCAATGCAGACTTTTCTGCACAATTACAAAATGCCACCCAAACCCATGGAGAAGGAGGAGGAAGAAACATGAAGAAGAAACCCAGGACAGCACCCTGTGCCCTCCATCTTGCTTCCTTCCACAACATACTAAAAATCCCAAAACCTCAATTTCTCACCAAGTGATTCACCTACACTGCTCTCTGTAATCTATTTCACACTTTTGTGGATTCCAGTCTATCTTGAAGTCTGGGAAACTTTCTCCATGGATGAGGGTCAGAGTCAGTGCTGCCCTGGGGGTCAGGGCACCCCAGAGCAGATACAGAAATATTCCCAGTGCTCTGGGTTTCCACATACAGGTTCTGATTTAACAATTCATCTGCATTTAAAGCAGCACCTGTGTCTGTGTCTGTGTCTGTGTCAGAGCAGGAGTGAGCACACACCCCAGTGTGTCTGTGCTGCCTGCAGTGGATCTGCACCGTGCCCAATGCAGGTTGGGTGTACACAGTGATGTTGTAATTTGGTCTGGGTGTGCTATGACAAATCCCACAAATTCAAATTGCCAGGATATGAGTGCATGGGTCACTCTTTTTTTTTTTTTGCCAGGCAGGTCTGTGTTTTCAGTCCCTGTGGTTTAGGGGAGGATGTGGAGAGGGTCTCGAGTCCATTCAGCTCTTCTGTTTTCATTTCATAATCCGTTCTTTCCRTCTCGTTGTACCAGGGCTTTGCAGAGTCCTGTGGGAGGCTCAGACTGTCTCTGGTTCAGTGAGAGCAGGGAATGAGCAGGGCTGGGGGAGTGGAGAAGCGGTGGCTGTAACCTGCAGCACGTTCTGCCTCCCAGGCACAGCTGTTGGGGGAGGATGTTCTCCCCTGGCTCAGTCCGTGTTGCTGTAGGARCACAGGGGTTGGATCCAATCAGAGATTCCCCCAGCACAAAAAGGTTGGAGTTCATGTAAATAACCCATAAAATGGGAACACGATTGCCCACATTGTTTAATGTCCAATGTAGGCCAAAGCTACACCCAAGGATGAATTCTCTCTGACACACCCTAGGAAGGGCACACAAATGTCTCTCCACAGAGGAATATCCCAGCCACCCCTCTGTCACCACATTTCTCCTCACAGAGAAAAGCAAGGCACAATTCTTCCCAAGAATATTTCTGGGTTTCACACTCTCTGAACCTCAGAGAAAGTAAAAACAATTCTTATCTTATTTGCTGTGCCTGTGTTTGTGCAAAAGCAGAATGCAATATGGAGACTGTTTACCCAAAGTGATGGGGTTTTTGTTTCCTTGGCCTATCAGGGCCAAGTGTGTGTGTGCTGGGACTGTCAYGAAATTCTGTGCAGTTGTGTGCAGCTGAGTGCTTCAGGCAGATTCAGTTTAGATGTAATGTAATATAGTRTAATATAGTATAGAATAATATAGTATGATAAAGTAATCAATTAGCCATCCGATAGGATGGAGTCAGAGGCATCGTTCTCTCCCCTCGTTGGGGGTTCCCTGCAATGCTGTTCCTCTCCACAGTCCCACAGTGGGCAGGGGTTGTAGCATGGGGACACATTTTAATGTCCTGGCTTCTGCCTGACTTCTTACAGAACTCTTCAYGAATGTGCATCTCCCTGTGCTGCTAAAATTCCTCTTTCCATGGAACCATCCCTGTTATGTTACAGTCGTAGGCTGGAGGCAGACACACGCCAGGACTCAGTGAGGAGCATGGACAAACAGCTTGGTTTATTGTTCAGCACCCCTTTYATGGGGGGTTCAAAATTCCTTCCCTTGGACAACTGATTTGTTGGGGTCCCTGCACCACCCAGCTCCTTGGCCAGTGATYTGTCTGCGTTTAGGATTGAGTGGGGTTGGCTGGGGTTCCCTCTTTGAGTTCAATCCTTTCCTATCATTGCTAGGGACTTGTTTGCTTCTTTTCTATAATGAACTAGACTAGCTGAATTGGATTTTTTGCTATGGCCAGATTTATCTGTCCATCCACAGACCAGCTGTGCTGTGACACATCTGATCCATCAYCACTGGACAAGTGAAATCCTAGCTTGCAACACCTCCAATCCATAGAAAGTAAACAYGTATTTTCCCTTCCTATTCTTTCAGTAAAAGCACTCAAAAAGTGTAAATTAAGCATTCTGTTTGATGACGTCCTTTACAAATCTGCTCTGCAACTCACAAAAATACTGTCTCTTTCTGTTGCCAAATTTCCTGTTTCTGTACCCTGGGGGCAGCTGTGGGCCCTGCAATATTTGGTCAGAAGCATAAAAGCTGTTTTCTGCAAGCTTTATTAATTTTCAAGCCATTTCCTGTTTTCCCTTTGCAGCCAAACCCACCCCTTTTGGCAGGTACTGAAATACAGAAACACCAAATTCAGTCTGAAGAAAAGCTCAATTACTTGAGAGAGGAGGTGATAGCTCCAATTTTTGTTATCTGCTTTCTGTGAGGTAACTTTGCTTCCCTGTGAGGTGATCTTCTATCAGATTATGCTGGATTGCAGACAGCTTTTGCAGAATTACAGATCCTTGCCTTCAGGAAYGGCTTTTACCTTCCCTTAGTCCCAAACTTTGGAGTTCAAATCCATCATATCTCGTCACTGATTTGTGCAGTCCTTAAAGGCGTGTCCTGTGGTCATATCTTTTTGGGTTTGAGTTACTTTGGGTTTAGTTTCTGATTTCTGGAATGCAAGAGATGAGAACACCCGGTAGCCTCTAGCTGCTAAAATGGCAATTCTGAAGTTTTTCATTGGTGTCAGGGAATGGGAGAATGGAAGGTGCTGCTTTCCCCCTGTCTGTGCTTCAGGCAGCCTTTCCTGACTGACAGGGGATGTGAAGTCAGACTTGTTAATAAAAGAATAAAAAGTAGAATGTGTCCTATAGGAAGAGACTGGTCTCAGTATTGACAGACTCAAATATCCATATTATATAGCTTTTTTAAGATAAGCAGCTGTAAATCAAACCCTGTTCCTTGACCATCTGTGCTCTGACAGTTTAATAAATGCACAGAGCTGGGAGCAGCCYGAGCTGTCAGATGAGGAGAAGAGAACTGTGAATGAGAAAATTGCAACAATGCTTGAGCTTGGAGTCCTTAAGCTACAACAATATGTTTGCCCATCAGTTTTAGAKATGGGGCTGCATTTTCAGCTGATATCAATCAGTTTCACCAAAATCAGAATAYACCAGTGTTCACAAATCAGCCCTCCAATCTATGGGGCATTGAGGAAACCAAAAATATTTTAGGATCTGAGAAATGGGCACACACTGAGTCAGTGCCTCCAGGCTGTACAGGAGGTGATGGAGAGAGAAATTCTGGGGCAGCCAGGTGCCCTCCCAGCCAGGAAATCTAGATGTATTGAACTGACTCTCAAAATAAATATATTTAAAGAGAAAGAAGCAAGTCTCTACACTTTAGTTTCATTTGAGGTTTATGGGCAGGTGTTCCTTAAACAAATTGCTGTTCTCCATGGTGGCRTTTCAGTCAGTCCTGGACAGAACTGATGAGGATGTGCTGGGAGAGGGAAAGGGCACACAGGGCTGCACAGCAGTTTTGTGTAGGGCACGTTGGTCTGTGTAAAATGGCAAGATTTCTCTATGATATTTCAAAGTCTGTCATTTGATGTTGAAGTTCCAATGTTGAAAATAGATTATGTTCATATTTTAAGGTTTTCCATTAGAAAAAGTTTAATTCAGGCCACTTAACACAAAAGCCTGAATTCTATTTTTTTATATAAGACAACACCATTGCCCCCCTGAAGCAAAACACAGGYGTGAAGGGAGTAGGAGACATTTGGTAGATGGTCTGCAGTGCCTTTCTCACAAGGATAGGAGTGTTGGCTGTTTACAGGACCCTGGAGCAGAGCTTTGAGCTGCTTCCTCAACGAGGCTTTCTCCAGAAATTCTCAGGGGACACAGTCCTGGAAACAGGATTTTCATGGAGTTCAACAGGTTAAGAGCAGATTGTAGGGAGTGGAGATGCTCCTCAGGACACCCTGGAGTTGGGATTTCTCTCAGTGAGTACTTCATCCAGAAAAAGTCTTCTCCAAGCCTGCCAGCAGCTGTCCCTACGTGACAGACAATGGAGTGACTCAGAGTTAAATATGGAATGCCCACTCTTTACTACTTTTAAACCTGTCACTGACCACCATGTATTTAACAAAAAATTATGAGGTTGACGTAGGTTTTCTTAGGTCAGGAGTGTTTTTTAACTAAAACAGTTATATAAGGAAAGCAACACAGCAATGGAGCCAGGAGGGGAAAACACTCAGGCTGTGCTCTCAGTCTCATTTATTGCAGAATGGTCCTAGGAGTTTGTTAATACTTTCAGAGGCTTTCACTGCTTTGAGAGTGAGCTTATGCAGATAAAGCAAATGCCTGTCAGTAGGAATTTACATGCCCTAATTTTTTAAAAACACACATGGTGATGRTGTGCTGGAAATTTAGCAGGAGACATTGAAATGCTGACGAGGTGACTCAGATCACACCTGCTGGGAATTTCAGCAGAACCTGGCGTGGTCTCTGGACTATTTGCAGCCATGCTGTGTCCTAAGAGCCAGCCAGGAGCTGCCTGGGCACCTCCAARGTGTAGCAGGACTTGCCTGGGTTTACAGGGAGACCAAGGCACACATTGCATMAGGGCACAGCCAGTTCCTCATTAAGCGACTAATTGTCTCTTTGAACGAACTCGTGAGTCTTTGAGAAGAAATGAAATGGGCATGGATGAACAAATGACAAATACCACCCCCCAAGAAGTTCCATGAAAAAAAAACCCCTTTTCAACTCTGACTTTAGGGAGGAATCACGTATAAAGCCATGTGGTTTCTTTGCCTTTCTGTGCACAAAGAATGAGCAGCTTTGTGGAGGAGCTGCACAAATGAACAAAGGCTGCTGGAAGGAAGAGCTGTGTTCCAAATGAGGAGCAAAGGGAGGGACAGACAAGCAGGTCCGTGTGGGGATGAAGACTCAGCAATGCGGGGAAGGAGTGCAGAGGGGTGTTTTGGGATTTATCTGCGAACAATGTAAGTGAATCAGAGCCCATTCCCACAGCGCCTGCAGCCGCACCACGAGAGGGAGCGAGATGTTCACAGGTCCTGGCTGGGATGAAACTCCCTCAGTGCAGGGCTGGATTCCTGCACTGCTCCCCTATTGCCAGGGAGGGATCTGAGCAGAGAAACACACTCCAGACAAGTAAGTTTGAGCTGCAATGTTTTTGCCACGTTTCTGCAATATTTTTGCCACATCTTCCAGAAGCAGCATGGTTTTCCACCCCAGCTGTGAGCCCAGATGGGGATGGAAATGTGTGGTTTGGTGACAGAAACAAGGCAGAGTGACGCGAAAAACGCCAATCACTTGTTTTTAAAATTTTAAAAGTTTAATTGTAATAAAATGGTTATAAAAATAGCAATATAATTTGAGTAATAATAATTTGGACAATTTGGATTTAGGACAATGTGAGAAAATAAAAACAAAGAGTTAGGGACAGTCTGGGCACCTCTTTCTGGGCAAAATAAGCCTGAAAAAGGACCCACGTTAACAGAGGATTAACCCTTAAAAGCAACAGCCTGTTGCATATTCATACACCTCATCCATGATGTATAAATTCCATTCAAACACAGGATTCTGTCTGGGCAGTGTCAGCTTCTTCCTCTGAATCCTGACAGCGCCTTCGAGGTGGGAAGAAGTTCGTTTCTTCTGATAATGGAGCAATAAATTCTCTTTCTCTGAAAGATTCAGGTGTCCTGTGGCTGCTAACTCAGTGCAAGTCCTCTCTTTAAAAAAAGTATCCTACACAGCATAGTTTCTATTTTAACTTTATGTTATAACATAAAACTATATTTAACACACTACTTAAGAGAATTAACACAGCATCACTGTCTAACATAACACATATAATATCCATTTTAATATTTGGGAAAAGCCAATCATAAAAGATGCATTTTTCACAGTGATCTCAGCACAGAAAATAATGGCCCTCATGGTGACCCCAACTCATCTTCTGACTGACAACAGGGAGCAGCAATCCTGAGAGTTTTATTAAGGATTATAAATTATTTAATTAAGGATTATTTATTAAGGATTGTTAAGTTTTATTGTTTTTATTGCTTTGCAAAGCACACTTCAACTGAGAATGAGTCCAAGCATTGAAATCAGGGCAGAGATCATGGGTGTTTCAGCTGCTCTGCAAAATCTGGAYTCATTCACGTATCCTTGCACTGACGTGTGGCTGAATCATGCACTGCAATCTCCTCAAATGAAATTCCAAACCAGTGAGTTTAACAAAGGGTCTCAGCTGCCRCTGCAAATGCTTTGTCTAGGAGAAATACTAGACCAAGAGCATGGCTTTACAAACATTCCTGCTAAATGTTTATAGTGTTGCACTGTTTTTCTGAAAAATGRAGTGAGTAAGTATCATGGCAAGGGGGAAAAGGCAACAGAGGACACCAAAAAAATTCAGTGGATCYTCGTCATGGTTACAACAACGATCAGATTCAATGTTTGATTTTTGTCTGGATTACACTATAAATTATTTATGTCTGGATAAAATGAAATGATGACTTGCGAGTAGTGATGATGACTGGGTAGTGTCAGYCTGTGAGGAGAAGGTGGACCTCGAGGAAAAGGATTAAAATGAGTTCACCAAGATAAACCCTATCTCTGCATCACTCAAACCACTGCCTGGGATCACTTCGTGTGGCAGCAGCCTGTCAGCCCAGGGAGACAAGGGAAGGCAGTTTAACTGCAGGGTTTTCCTGTCTAAGTGGTAAGCTAATTCATGCCTTAAATTAGGGGATGAATGTTTTATGCTCTGCTCTGTATTTGCAAGACCTGTCTTGCATAAACTAATCCTGGGACACAAAGGAGAAGGAGATAGCTGCACTCTTGGAGGTCTGCTCAGCACTTTAATAGCCCCAAGCCATCCACACATCATCTTCAGATCAAGGCACTATTGTGTTGTTAAAAAATAAATATTTAAAAGCCAGGGCCTTTTAACATGGAAACGCTGAAAGCTTTTGCAGTGAATATCATCTAACTTYAAAGCTCCATCCTGTTGCTGCTCTGAGTTATTTTCCATATGAAATGGAGAGGAAACGGAGGTGCTGAGCACTCTGGTGACTTTCCCAAGGTTATACAGCAGATAGGAGTGGAAATAAATATTGCAGATTCTCCCTCCAGCACCAATACTGTCTCGATTCTATAAATCAGTTCATTAAATACAAGCAGTGAATTAAGAGGGGTTTTCTTTATTTGAATGTTAATAATAYCTTGCTTTCAGTGCAGGAAACTGAATTAGAGGACCATGATTCATGGATTTGTAGGCGTAGGCAGCTGTACACCAAGTACAAAGAATATTAACAGTTTTAACGGCCTGCGAGCACTACAGATAATTCAATGTATTTCATAGCAAACAAGATTACTCCTAAAATGGGTGACTTAGATCTAAATATCCTGTATTATAGCCCATAAATCTGAGAACAGTTTCACTCCTTCCTCTGTTTAAAAAAAAAGGGAAACTGAGGCCCCAAGGTATTACACTCTAAGTGTAAGCTAAGGTAAAACTCTGGCTTTGAGATGGATTTTTTACCTCAGAATGTGCATCCATGGAGTTTGACTTGTACCTCATT
>JACDOX010000180.1:374185-396853 GCA_014549065.1 Cardinalis cardinalis
TAATATAATATAATATAATATAATATAATATAATATAATATAATATAATATAATATAATATAATAATGCATCAGCCTTCTAAGACCATGGAGCCACATTCATCTCTCCCCTCMTCCTGGGGACAGCAACCACCACACTTGGATCCTGGGGTGCCAGTGAGGGATGCAGGAGAGCAGCTGAGAAAAGGAAGGGCTGCTCTCTGCAGAAAGGTTTGGTAGATTTAGCAAGGGCTGCTGGAATTCTTAGGGAAGCTGAGAGTCCTTTTCCACCCCTGCCACAAGCRTGTTCTTGGAACTTTCACAAATTCTGCCTCATTGTCTGTAGTCTCCCATCTGTGAAGGCTGAGGCATCTTGGAAATGAAAATGTCACATCCTGATTCTGTGCACTTGATAGAAAAAGGGGGGGGGCTGCAGAGGAGGAGCCCCTGAAATCCTGTGAATAAATTCCTGCTCTTAATAAAGAGCTGAATCTCTCTGTATAAAACCACCTTGCTRAAGACATCCAATCAGTTCTGCCTTTCTGTGTTGGAAACATCTGYAGTTCTGACCTAAAGCCTTGCTAAATTAGGGGCAGCAAACCAGWGGATTGCAGAGGAGCAATTGTTTGCCAGATACAGCCCTAAGAGCTTAAAAAGCATCAGTTCTGCATGAGAAATACCAGTTGCAGTTACTTGGTGATGCCAATTCAACGAATCCTGACCCCCCCCAAGAGTTATTTTGCATATTTGGGTTTTTCTAATTGGAGGTAGCCTGTCAAACTGCCACTTTCTCTGTGATTTAAAGGTAAATACTTTAAATAATCACCTCAGGAATTTATTTGGGTTTTACTCTGCTGGTTTATAGAGGCAGCTGTGCCCATTCCTTTCTGGGTGGTGTTTTCAAAGTAATTTAAAGCATGAAAGGCACCTGGAGCAGGATGTGTCCTTATGGGAGGGATCTAGAGGCTGTTTCAAGGTAGTTTAGCTAAAAACCCTATGAATTAGAAACAAGAAGTGTTGCAAAATGCGAGAGAGGTGCTCAAAGGCATRAACCTTGGCATGTTCCCTTCCCAAGAGCAGTGCAGGGAAATGCTGGGGTTGGAAGGGACCTCTGGAAATCAATTTGTCCAGTGCCCTGCTCAAGCAGAGTCACAGCARGTTTGCCCAGGGCTGTCCCCAGCTGGGCTTTGTGGTGAAATTCAACCTGTGTGGGAAGCCTGGCCACCCTCGCAGCCAGAGAAGTGTTTCCTTGTGCTCAGATGGTTTCCAATCTGTGCCCATTTCATCTTTTTCTGTCAGTGGTGCTGCTGAGAACAGTGKGGCTCCCTCTTTGTTCCCCGTTCAGGGTTTTAGGCACACACCAAAGGAGAGGTGAGGGATGCTGCTTCCACTGTGTGGGTTCAGGCACAGGGATCTTGGAGGAAAGGCTGGGAAGGAAAKATTTATGCCCTATTCTKGACGAAAAATACTCTGAATCCAGGKATAAAATATGACCTTAAATTGAAATTTCTGGCCTCTCTTYGACCTAAGAATGAGCTTGCCAAAGGTGTTTGACTTTGTGCTCTCCACATCAGGATACACAAATACCATCTGTATCTAGAAAAATCTTCCATCACAGCACACAGGTGTGACCCCAGCTCTCCAGGCYCTCTCCTTGCACGAAGAGGGAGGGATGGAGTTAAAAGCTGAGTGTGCAGCAGGCTGAGGACTTGCCTGTGTGGGTGTGKGTTTGAGGGAAACAGAGATGCCTTGCTGCAAAATCATTTCTGCTGTCCCACAGGACAGACAGATGGACTGTCAAATATTTCAACCCCCTGAAAAATGAAGAAAACCCCTTCAATTTTAACCAGCTAAAGATTTGRTCCACATTTTGCACTTTCATGTGGCCCAACAGACATTACTGGTGCTGTAGTAGAAAGTAGATTTTTGGGTCATTAAAACAGGAGGGAAAAGCCCCTCACTTTGGAGACCTTGTTGCTGCTGTAGGTTATTCTTCTTGGTTAAAAGACATTGAGTCATATTTAGATAATGTGAGCAGGAAATTCAAGCTGTTAGGCTTGCTCTAACAGCAGAGGAATCCAGAAACAGCACAGAGCAGAGCTCCTTGAATTTGGGCTGCCCCCTTCTGCYCCCTGTCTCACAAATAAAAGGGAAACCTGTCCTCACTTTCTTCCAGACTTCTTTTTCTCTCTGGTAAATATGTTTTCTGCAATAAGTGACCTCAGCAGACATCCAGGACACTGCCTGACCCTCACTTGCATTTCACCCTCACCTTGGTGGAGGCTCCTGCTGAGAAACGCAGTGAGCGATCTCATCTCTCATCGGGGATTTTTACCTGAGGGGCTTTTTAAGCAGAAGCTGTTGCTGTCAGAGTCACAGGATCAGGTGTGATTTCCCCTTTGCTGGAATAGGCAGCAAATATTCAAACAGGCTCTGGGCTTTTTTTAGCTCACAAAAGCAAGGGAGTCCTTTGAAAGATCCTCGGCGTGCCCAATCATCGCTCTGCTCACCCTGTACAGCATCACAATATCCTGGCAGTGTAAATCCTCACATTTGCCTCCCTCCCTCCCTCCTCCCTCCCCCTGCAGCCTGCTGCTATCGGATCTGTGATGATATGTGATCTCCTGGATACAATCAGACACACACACACAAGTACCAGGCACTCCTGTGCAGCCCAGCAAAATGTCTTTCTCCTGAAGTGCTGCTCATCACAGCCTCCAGATCCCTGACGATGTTGCCATGCTTCCCTTCCTGCCTCCTGCCTTTTGCTGCCTTTGCCTGCCTGCTTTTCCTGCCTGGGGCTCATCTTTGCCCTGCTGTTTGTAGCTGTATGGACTACCACACCATAGACTGCCGGGATCAAGGACTCCCAAGTGTTCCCAATCCCTTCCCATTGGATGTACGGAAACTTCTGATAGCTGATAACAACATTCAGGCAATACCAGCTGATTTTTTTATATTTTATGGAGATCTGGTCTATTTGGACTTCAGGAATAACTCCCTCACCTCTTTAGAAGAGGGCACTTTTAGCAGTTCTACCAAACTGGTGTATTTAGACTTGAGCTACAATAATTTAACACAGCTCGATGCTGGGATATTCAGATCAGCAGAGAAGCTGATAAAACTGAGCCTTGGAAACAACAACCTGGTGGACGTGGACGAGGCTGCTTTTGAGAACCTGGACCAGCTCCAAGTGTTAGAATTGAACGACAATAACTTGCAGAGCCTGAACGTGGCAGCCCTGGAAGCTCTGCCCTCGCTGAGGACCATCCGCTTGGAGGGCAACCCCTGGGTGTGCGACTGTGACTTTGCCAACCTCTTCAGCTGGATCCAGGACAACGCATCCAAGCTGCAGAAAGGTAAAGCTCCGTGGCTCTCAGAGTGTCTGCGTGTGCCTGGGAGGGCAGGAGGGTCCCTGCTCCCATTGTCTCYGTGTGCCTGCACTTTGCTCAGGCTGTCGTTGCATGCTTTCAACAAACGAGCCCCTTAAATTCATGCTGGCTTCTTTCAGCAGCAGGTTCCTCCTCCCACTTAAGAGATAAAATTTAAAATTTAAGATAAAATTTAAAAATTAAGCCCTAATAATTTTGATTTACAGACTAAATTTGCCCAGGCAGTGAAAGAGGCTTTTCAAATCCATTCAGCCCAGAGCTGGTTCTCTTCCAGACTTCATTTTCTCTCTGGTAAATACATTTTCTACAATAAGTCCTTTCAGCAGCTAAATATTCTGTGCCAGCTCCTTAGGAAAACTGTTTTTCCTCTCATTTTACTGATCAGTTATGAAGCTGCTACAAAAGAGTTAAATCCCCATTTTATGCAACTGTTATAATCAGCTCCTTCCTGGAAGTATTTAGTTGCAATGCTCTGTGTTTGAAACACTTCAGCATTTTGATTTGGGCTCTTTTCATTAAAAACGCACTGCTTCCAATATGAGAAATAAATTTAAGTGCTTTAGAACACCCCAACATGCAACATACATAATCCTGGTATTTGACCCAGTCATTTTTAGAAAGGCACAGGGGGGAAAAATAAAAGTGTTAAGACTGCCACATCTAGGGAATCCAGACTCTTGCTCCACATGTCCCACCAGACCCCAAAGCCTCTCCTAATCCAGCTTTAGCAGGAGATCATCTCACACTTCGTGTCTTCCAACAAGCACCAGGGCATCACCTCCTGCCCCGGGCAGCCCCAGCTGCTCCCAAAGGCAGATTGCTGGGAGCAGGGAGCTTTGGGAGGCACAGAGGGGACAATGCCCACAACCCCAGCGTGCTCCAAGCCCACCCCACCAAGCCTGGAACCCTTCCAGGGATGGGGCAGCCACAGCTGCTCTGCCAGGGCCTCCCCACCCTCACAGGTGTCAGGAAAATTCATCCACAAACACCAGGGGTTTATGTCCAAAAAGGAGACAGAGGAGTCCTTTGGCTTTATTCCAATAAAGGGAGAGGCCATGGGGCATTCCCCTGGGGTCTCTCCAATTTTTGGAGGACACAGACTCCTTTTTATCCCAATTTCCCAGCCACATTTCCCTTCTCTCTTTCCCCATTGGCTGAGGCACTTGAGAGGCACAGACTTCCCAGAACACCTGATCCCAAAGATTTCCCTCTAATGTACAACCCTCCCTTTTAATTCTTATAGAATTTAGGGATTTTTCTTCCCCATTGTTTCTTTCATCTTTCAATGTCTAATTTCCTTTATCAGCAAACCTAAAGTTTATTTCTAAAAGCAAATCTCTTTTTCCATTCATCAATCAGTGGAATCCTTCCCATTGTTTCTTTTATCTCCCAGTGCAGGTTTTATCTACCAGCAGCCCCACAGCTGGTTTGTAAAGACAAATCCACCATTCCTCTCATGGGGAAAGATTTTTTTCCTCATATCCCATCTAAATCTATTCCCTGTCAGTTTGAAGCTGTTCTCCTCTGTCCTGGCACTCCAGGCTCAGTTATTCAGGTTCTTCCCATGCTTGTGAAAGTATATTCTTATATTAAGTATATACTTATACGCAAGTATATCTGTACTTATACCACCTTAAAACGTAATATCTTATATTAACAACCAACCAAAAAAAAATACAATAAAAAAATACCCAACAACCATGAAAATTCTAAACAAACAAATCCCAAGATTTTAACCCTTTTCTAAAACMATAAAAACTATACAAAACACGAATCCTCCTTAATTTAAACAAAAAAACCCCCAAACATAAAATAGAAGAAAATAAACAAATATATTAAAAATCTAAGCAAATAAAAATATATTTAAAAATTCTAAATTTAAAAAAATAACCTTTAACTAAACTTTCCTTACAAAACCATAAACAAAACCAATTTTTTTTCCCATAACACAAAAACTGCATTTAAAAAAAACCCAATAACTTAAAACAAAAAAAAAAGATAGTATTATATTTTAAAAAAATCACATTAAAAAAAAAATACCCTCTATCTTCAATAAGGTCCCATGCTTGTGACCTTGGGGAGCCTCTTTCTAGTACACTCATCCATTGCCCTGAATATTCTCAGCTCCAGGTCAGCTGTTTTAAGGAAGAAGTGATTTGAGGAAAAAATGTTGGGTTTTTTCCCTCTCTGTGTCAGTGAAACTTTGATCTGGTCTCTTTCTAAACCAAACCTATTATCCCACCTTTCCTGATGCTTTAGCTGAAGTTTGCTCAGTTTGAATCAAGTATTTGCCTGTCTCTGATGTTAACATGGGCTCACACAGCAGCTGACTTTCTCCAGGTTTTTCTGAACTTCCAGGCTGTTCCCCTTGATCCTGACTGAGATCCTGGTCTGCTCAGATTGAGTCTGTCCTTCCTCTTCCTCTGCTGCCCCCTCAGTGTTTTAAAGAGTGTCTGAATTTATGTCTGGGCATCTCAAGTGAGTGARCTTTCCTGCAGCACTCCCACTTTCAGCGTCTCCCCATCTCAGAGATGTTTTCCCTCGTCCATAGTTGTGTTTTGGCCAAATAGCTGAAAAATGACTTTTCCAGCTCTTCCAAACTTTAACCAGGACTYGATTTGGGAAGGCAAAGAAGGGAGGAGCAAATATTCAAGCGGTTGATTTGGTCAGAGCTGTCCTGCAAGGGTTTGGATTTGTTGCCTGGAGTGATCCCACGTGCAGGGATGCAGAAAAGCACCAGGGCTTCTTGTGAGCTGAGCCACAAAACCACTCAGGGTCTGCTGAGTTGGTGAGGGTCCCCAGGAYKAGGTGAGAGATGGGAATCTGACTCCATGCTCTCAGAAGGCTGATATATTATGTGTTATATTATATTACACACATTACATTACGCTATACTAAAGAATACAGAAAGGATACATCAGAAGGCTTAACAAGAATGATAAAAATTCATGACTGACTCCTCAGAGTCTGACACAGCTGATGGTGATTGGTCATTAATTAAAAACAATTCACMTGRAACCAATCAAACATGYACCTGTTGGTAAAAAATGTCCAGACCACATTCCAAAGCAGCAAATCAGGGAGAATCAATCAGGTAATTATTGTTTTCATTATTTCCTGAGGCTTCTCAGCTTCCCAGGAGAAGAAACCCTGGCAAAGGGATTTCTCAGAAAATATGACAGTGACAACTCTCTCCTTTAATAAAGCCCCAAAACATCCTTCACAAAGGTGACTGCAAAACCAACCCCAAAAAGGAAAGACTGCCTCAAGACTTTTTGAAATACACGGCCACAGTTGCATGCCTTGCAAAACAACTTCTGAAAAGTCAGAGTTAAATTATTTTAGCTACAAAAGTCACATTTTAACTACAAAACTACATTTACCATACTATTAAAATGTGAAYACAGCACTACGAATCAATACAATAGTAAACATCTATCAATACAATACAACCAATACAATAGTAATACATATAGTAAATGTATTACTGTGTAGAGCCATATTATATATTATATTATATTATATTATATTATATTATATTATATTATATTATATTATATTATATTATATTATATTATATTATATTATATTATATTATATNATTATATTATATTATATTATATTATATTATATTATATTATATTATATTATATTATATTATATTATATTATATTATATTATATTATATTATATTATCTTTTCACAGAATGACACTTAAAGCAGCAGAATGTGCCAGCCTGAGGGAGTCCCTGAGCAGCTGAATATTCCCCAAGCCCAGGCACTGCTCCACCTCCCCTGAGCCCTGCAGGGAGCTCCTCAGCCCAAGCTGCCCTTGGCTCCTACAAAAGAAACACCAAGCTGATTTAAAAAGGGGAGTTTTGTCTCTGTGAGCTGAAATCTGGATAATTGATCCTGAAGCTCTGGCCCGCTGTAATTAAGGTTTCTGGAGGAGTCAGTGACAGGGACAAAAGCTTTGCTTCAGCTCATTAGTTTTGCAGGAGRCTCCATTTTCCTGCTGGCACAGGACCAGAAACAGCTTGTAAAGTTCTAACTTCTGCCTGCCCAGCTGGAAAAGGCTGGAAAGGCTCTGCCCAGCTGAGCTGCCTCTGCTCATCCCACCTGTTGCTTCACACAAACAGCTGGGCTTTCAATAATTTTACAGATTTCAGCATTTATTCATCTAGCCTAAATTTTAAATAAAGGCTTAACTGGCATTAGGTGAATACCCTCCCCAGATGATACCCTCATCCTGGCAAATTTGCAGGCAGAATTAAATTTATTAAATCAATTAAATTAATTAAATTTAATAATTAAATTTTGCAGGCAGAATTTTAAATTYCTTAAAAAACAGCACTAAAATTTTGTGATTAAACCTAGCACTTTCAAACAACATTTTTTGACCATAAAGAGATAAAAAATCCAGCATTTTCTTCACGCTGCACAACAAAACTCCAATTTCCCCCTCTGGTCTGGTTAGTAATTGATTAAAAACAAATTAGTGAGCATAGTACAAAGAAGGCAAAGGAACTGTGRAGAGCAGTGGAATGGTGATAAGTGGAAAAAATAGAAAAGTTATTTTCCCTGGAGAAGATAAAGTGTTTGCTGTTGGTCACAATGGTTAAGTACAACACTTATAAAGATTTTCTGTAGAAGGATGCTTGGTTGTGTAGGCATTTGTTACACTTGAATGGCATATGGTGGCAAATAACACATATCAAAGCCTTCCCATCAGCAGGAGTATGGATATTAAGATTTTGGAATTTTATTTTTTTTTTTTTAAGTAGAGGAGTTGCTGTAAGATCTTTATCCCTACAAAGACAAGCATGAAAACTTTCACAGAAAGTTTTACTCCACGGGGCCACGAAAACTCAGAACAAAAAAATACCTTGAAAGAACAAACGCCTAAGTTGTTCTACAAAAATACACTCAGCAACTTCTCACACTGGCCAGGCTTTCTTCTGCTTTCAGAGCTTGTTGTTCATCACATTTATCTGGGCTAAAATTACACTTTTCTTCATTTCCTCATCTTTAACCTAGTCCTTTTAGTGATAGTGTTTGAAACCCAGGGCTCAGCCAGCAGAAGATTGTCACTGGTGCAAAGGACAGAGCAGAGGGTTATGAACCTTCCATTTCAATATTTAAACACAAAGGGCTTTGATGGAATAAATTTTTGCTGAAGCTTCTTGTTTAAAATTAGTGCAAAWGACATTTCTTGGATCTCTCTGAGGATCCCATCAGGATGAAGGGACTGGATTCAGAGAAATGCCTGTAACAAAGCAATACAAGTAATCTGCRGTGGCCACATTGAAGGGCTTTGTTGACATTTCTGTTGCTGATTTTTATTTTCTGTGAACATGCTTTGGGCAGCYGTGACCTTGTTTGCTAAAGCATTTTTAACATACTTTTAATTAGAACTTAAGCAAGAACTTCCTTGGAGTGTGACTGTAGTGTCTCCTTTCTGTCATCTTGCCCTCATTTTGCTTTTTACTTCCTTTCTTCCCCTTATGTTTGGGAAGWTGTATACAGTTTCTGGGATTAATTAATTTATTTGTTTAGTTATTTAAGTTCCTCACTACCCATTGCAAAAATTAAAAATTTTGCTGCTCTCTATACAAACAGTATTAAAAAGACTTTTAGCAAAGGTTTAGACTGAGCATTTTTACGGATAGCCTTTGCACATTTGTATTCACAGAAAGATTTGAAAAACTCGTTCAGAAGTGGCCAGGGACAGAATTCCAAATAGATTTGTGCTGTGATAAATAGAATAGATGTTCTGAGTGTCTGAAATTGAAGTAGCCAAAGTTGAGGTCAGGACTGGTGCTCAGGSCTCATTTGATCAACTCTTGTTCCATTTTGGAATCTCTGAGTGGGGGCTACACAATTCTAAGATATTCCAGGAGAGTTTTAGTGTCAGTACTGACACAAATGCTATTTGGCTACCTGAAAGGCTTCTGTAGTTTTCAAGACCTCTTTGGAATGGATGGAGAAGTAAACATCTGGAAATATGGCACTGGTGGAGTGCCATATTTCCAGATAAAGCAAAAGAACAGAGGAGAAGGATGGCAGGAAGTGAAGGTAGGAAAAAAAGCCAAGAGCAGGTGACAGTGAGGCTGTAAGCAGGAAATTCAGACTGAATTCAGTCCTAAAAGAGAGATTCAGAAGTGAATCAGTGTAGTGAGAAKCATAAAATATAATCTCTGAGGTTGGAAGGATCCCTAAGGCCATCAAGTCCAACCTGCGCCCCATCCCCACCTTGTCCTCAGCCCTGAGTGCCACCTCCAGCCCTTCCTGGGACACCTCCAGGGATGGGCACTGCAAACCTCCCTGGGCAGCCCCTGCCAAGGCCTGACCCCCTTTCCATGG
Organism: Cardinalis cardinalis; assembly: GCA_014549065.1. Classification (NCBI taxonomy): domain Eukaryota; kingdom Metazoa; phylum Chordata; class Aves; order Passeriformes; family Cardinalidae; genus Cardinalis; species Cardinalis cardinalis. The sequence goes on from JACDOX010000180.1 coordinate 383,919, forward strand.
GGAAATTCCTGCTGTGCCCACCCTGAGCCCAGCCTGAGGCCGYTCCCTCTGCTCCTGTCCCTGCTCCTGGAGCACAGCCCAACACRGGGCTGTCCCCTCCGGGCTGTCCCCTCCTGTCAGGAGCTCTGCAGAGCCACAGGGTCCCTCCTGCTCCTCCTTTTCTCCAGGCTGAGCCCCTTCCCAGCTCCCTCAGCTGCCCCTCACAGGAGTTACCTCCAGACCCTTCCAGACCCAGGAGAAAGGAATGACTCTTCTAAGCTGGTTCAGACATTCTGTGCCCTGAGGTTACCATCTCTTGCTTCTTGGCYTTTTCTGTGATCCCATTCCAATCTGAGATCTATTGCATAACTTATTCTATAAATTAAACAATCTCTCATTCCRCTAAAGTCCTTTAATGACTTTACAGAAAATTTTAAGTATTTTCTTCAAAACAAAGCATCATAATGACACGAGAGGACAGGTTCTGCTTAACATATGAACCAACAGCAAGGAAACTGAGAATTTTACAAATCCTCTTGACTTTATTAGCACTTATTTGTTCATCTGCAGTGGAGAGAAGGCTCCTTMACTGCATGGACCAATATAGAAGCTGAGTGAGCTGAGCTGGGGAGGACAGGCTGTTCTGTCCATGGCAGCCACCAGCTCTCCCCCAGCATCATGCACATGCTCCCACACCACCAGGACAGAACACAAGATCTGGGTGTCTGGAAAGGAATCCAAAGCCCCAAGACATTTCACACATTCAGCAGCTTTTATCCCTCTCAAGCAGAAACTCCTCACAGAAATTATATTCCTTAACAAGCGCATCAAATCTGTTTCTATATTTACATATATAAATATATAATTTGATCTCCCAGACATTTTCAGTAAAATGATCTGACTGCCACTGGCTTTTCACTCTGTTTCTTCCATCCTAAGGTTATTTGGAGTGCTTCCATGTTTCACAGATTTGAAGAAGTGAGGACAGCAYTTGCAGATGTGAACACCTGATGTTGAACTTCGTATTTAGGCATTGAGAAAAACTGCTAAAGCTGTTCTGCAAATCTTCAGGGCACTTGGCCATAAAAGTTTTATTTAGGGACCTAAATCTAGGCTTCAAGTTTGTTAAGCTTTACTGTTCTGATGGCTCAAGGCTATTTTCAATGAAATCTCATCTCACTTCAGAGGCAATGCCTCTCTCATTGCTTATTAATACATTTGTGACAGCGTTTAGGGAGACTAAGGCAAACCATAGCTGGGAGCAAAATACCACACAAGAAACAACATGCCACATTTAAACATCTCAAATCTGTGGCAGCTACATTCAGCAACATGAGGGAACAGCTAAATTCCACCCAAGAGGGCAAATACCAATTTTACTCTAAAATAAAAGGCCTATTGTAGTGCTCTCATATTTCCCRTATCCATAGTAGTGAACATGTGTGCATGCAGCTCATTCAAACATTCATGGTTTCAGGTATTTCTGTGGATGTATTTCCACACATCCCAGTGCATGTCCCAGTGTGCCTTTGCATTATCTCACCCTGCTGTCCATTGCTGAATGGTAGGAAGCTCTTTGTCCTGGCACCTGCTTTTTGTGAACTCTAAAAGACCCCAAAAGAATTGAGGCTTCTTGTTTTTTTTTTTTTTTCTTTTTTTCCTTTTATTTTTAACTCAGCATCCAAAATTACAGCTGGGCAATCAGAAAGACCATAACATTGAAATGACAATGAATTCCAGAAGTTCTCCAGTCAAAAATATATTTAGCATAGGGATTAGAAATGAGCAGAGACAGAAAGACACCAGGAGTCCTTCAAAACAGGGTCAAGTGGACCTGGAGAAAGTGATGCCCTTGATGCTTGTCCTTAGCTGGAGGAGAATGAGCCCAAACTCACAGTGCAGTAGGGCAGCAGGGAAATACATCCAGGGAAAAGCCCTGGCACAGGCAGGAGCAGGCACTCCATGTGGTATTTGTGCACTCCATGGTGGTATTGGCAGGGTCACCCAACAAATGGAGGAAATTATGAATCCGACTCCATGTTCTCAGAAGGCTAATTTATTATTTCATGATAATATTATATTATATTATATTAATACTAAAGAATACAGAAAGGATACAGGCAGAAGTTTAAAAGATAATAAAAAACCCAAAGGATACAGACAGAAGTTTRAAAGATAATAAAAAACCCTCGTGACTCTCTSCAGAGGTCAACACAGCCTGAYCATGATTGGYCAACAAGTAAAACCAATTCACATGTTGGATAAACAATCTCCAACCACATTCCAAAGCAGCAAACCACAGGAGAAGCAAATGAGATAATATTGTTTTCCTTTTCCTCTGAGGCTTCTCAGCTTCCCAGGAGAAAAATTCTGGGCAAGGAGATTTTTCAGAAAATGTGATGGTGACACTCAATGGTTTAAAAACTCCTGAGCCCAGGAACCTGGGAGAAACAYGGCTGGATTTTGGCTGCAAATACCCAGTTTCAGATTAAACAGGATCTCTGGGTTTTTGTGGGGGTTTTGAGATGGTGAGGTCAGTCCAGTTATAACTTTGGGGCATTACAGCCTTGTGTGTCTCGTTTCAGTAATTTACAAGCAAATTGTTCATTGTTTGCATGMAGACTGGTTTTGGGCTGCTTCCATTTTCTAGGAGGTTCAGTTATACAGGGAAAGATTTCAGCCTGGGCATAGTCCTGAAYAGAAAAGTGGTTTTTAGGACCTAGCAGCAGCCTAATTGCCTGTGATTTATTGGCAATRTTTAAGTGCTGGACTTGGTAGAGTTGTACTCCTCTAATATAAGGTGTTCAAAGTCATATTGTTCTGAAACATATTTGGGAATTTCATTGAAATAACTCTTCATGGAACCCCTCTGCATCACTTCTTTATAAACACACTTTTAAAATCTCCTTTTTAAAAACCCATCTTTCATTTTAACGCTGTGGTTCTGGAATTCCAGCATTTTCACGCTCCCGTGTTACTTAGGCAATCTACACCTCAGGGTACATACCTGTATTTTCATCTTTATTTTCCCAGGGTTGAGACAAGCCAGTGTAGAATCCATTTGCCTGGCACTTCAGAGCAACCAGCACCAGTGCAATGCATCTTCTTTTGATGACATAGCWGAGGGATACAGGGTGTGTGACATTGTCCTTGGGACAGCTGGAGTCATCACAGATAATGGGATGGCCCTGACCAAAATAACCCAAGCTGTGTATTTATAGCACACTCACACTTGTTATTTCATTTACAGTTTTGTTTGGTATGAAGAAGCAACTCCTTGAATGTGTTGTGGGAGCAATGAGGTGGATATATATAACTGTCATCAAAGGCTCTCTTGCTGCAGCCAAGCACTCAATACCAAGCTGCTTTGAGATGCCCTTCACAAGAATCCTGGCTGGTCTTTTAAAAGAATAAATTCTACAGAATAAATAATTAAAAAAAAATACAGGAACTCCCACAAACAAACTATAAAAATTAATACCATTGAAGTAAAAGTGTGAGAAAGCAGAGCCCTGAGGTTAAATGGTATCTCCTGTCCTCTGGAAGTTGTGTGTGGGGACAGGGATTTGACTGAGCCAGCCTAGATGCAACAGAGTCACACAAAGGAAAAACCTACACCCCATAATTAACACTGATCCCCTTCTAGAAACCATTCTTTAGCTCATTGCTCAGGCAGAGGGTGTTTAATGCCCTGGAATCACTTCCTGCCCAAGGGAAGAACAAAGATGGATCTATTGCTGGCACCAGTGGAACAGGGCACGTGGGGTACAGAGCATCATTCTCAGGACTCCTGTGTCACAAGAACAACCTAAATGTAAATGATGGAAAGCCAGGGCTGTGTCTATGAAGGAAGCAAATGAAATGGGTTTGTCCATTTCTCACCTTTAGCAGGTGTGTGACCTGCAGTGATGGTGTTTTCAGGTGAAGAGTTGGAAGCTCTGGTGCAACAAGCACTGCATCAGCTTTGGGAGSAGAAATGCCTTGTGCCACCAGAGACAGAACTGCTGTTCTTCCTGTTGGCTGCTCCAAATGAACAGTCTGTTSCAAATTCTCTTTGGAGTCCAAAGAAATTTCCTGTTTGGCTGTGCTGGGTTTTTCAGAGTGTCACGACTCGGCAAAGACAAACATCCACCCAACAGGACTGACCAACAATCCCTTCCCTCCCTGCCCTGTGCTCCCACCTGTTGGGGAAGATGACACAGGAAAGCCTTACAAATATGATTGCCTGGCAAATGATTTGGAGAATATGGAAACTATAAGCGAGATTGAAATGAAAGCAGCTTTGAGATCCCTTAGTTACTGAACAACTGGAAAACAATGGTGTGGCCAGCTGAAGGTGATCCCCTTTTGATGGAACAACACCCTCTGCCTGCAGACAGGCCCAAGGGTCAGAGCAGACCCTACAGCTTGGCAGAAGGGCCCAAAGAGGAGTTTTTAGGGTTTAAAATGTAACATAGTATGGTAATGGAGTGATTCTTATAGGCTGTGTGTAAATGCTGTAGGATTTGTATCTTGTATTAGATTGGTAAGTGAGATTTAGAATATTCAACACAGAAGATTTATGGTATTGTAACGAGAACCTCACTCTCTTACCCTTTTACTCTCTTACCTTTTTCACTCCCTTACTCTCTCACCCTCTCATCCTCTCTCCCTCTCTTCTCTCAGCCTGCTCTGAGCTGTGCCTGGCAGCTCCCAGCAGGGCCCTGCACTTGGCCCTCTGCAATAAACCCCAAGTTCCAGGCCTGGCTGCAGAGATCTCTCGTGTCCGTCTGTCCTGACTGTCCTACCCCCTGATGCTCTGACACCCACCCAGCCCTGCAGCCTGCCCTGGCTGCTCCACACAGCTTCAGGGGCTGCCCTGGCTGTGGACAGAGCTCAGCTCTCTCCTGTGTTCTGGTGGTGCCTGCACAGGGTGGCTGAAGCTGCAGGCTGGGAGCCACTGAGCCCCTGCCTGGTCTGTGGGGCTCTATTTCATCTACTGGCATCTGTTGTTCCAATAACTAACAATTCTGTAAAAACCTGAGGCCACAGAAGCCTGTTGGGCTGTCACAGAATAAAGCAAGCAGCAGATTCCCATCTTATCTATTTGGTTTGAGAACATGACCTAGATTCCAGTACCCATGGCTACATGGAGAGGAGCRTCTTTATTTCTCCTTATTGTATAATGAGTCTCAAAATCCTTGCAGTACACTGATTCTCATAACAAGAAATACCCTCTGAGTGCCTTGGTGTGCTGCAGCTCCTTTTGCATTCTGTGCCTTGTGATGTGAAGTGAAAGCAGCAGGGAAAAAGGAATAGAGCTCACAGTGCASAGGGTCAGCTTGGATCCATGGCAGAGCTGCTGGGAGTGGAGGAGTGAGCTCCTGTCCATGGCTGGCATCCTGGGCAAATGTTACCATGGGCAGTTTTCTCTCAAACCAAGAACTGCTCGGGACAAGAGTTTTCTTTTGGAGCCTTCTTTGCTCTCATTATTTTCTTAATATATTCTTTTTTCACTTACTCCCTTATGCAGATTTGATATTCCATCCCATCACTCCAGCACAGAGGGATTTCAAATGCTGCCAGATGAGAATTTCTTTTTCAGCTGGACAGAAATTTAAAAAGGTAGAGTTGCTTCTGGTCACCTGTGCACTCTTTCTTTTGAGGAGCTTGACTCAGAYGCTCTGAAAACAACAGTTCTCAGGATGTCTCAACCTGTGTAACACTGATTTCTTTTACAGAAACACAGTTGTACAAAAAAAAAATCTTGGTTTTTCTTGTGCTTGCTACAAGTGAAATGGAATTTGTGTAGGTGCTGTRTTCACTTGGTGCAGGTTTTCCTGCCAAAATGCTGCAGTGATCTTTTCATATTAGCAAGGAATTTCCTCTTCCAATGAATTTGCAGTATGTTGCACTCATGCAGCTGCTTTGATTACTGTCAGGATTATATTTATTTACTGAAAAAAAATCTTTGCTTTTTATAATCTGATTTAAAATTCACAGGTATTGAAATTCCAGCCTATAACTTTTCACTCATTCCTCATGGTTTTGAATAGGGAAGGATATTCCCTTGTCCCCCATTTTGCTGACTCTGATTAATGCCTAGAGCTGCTGCTYCCAAGCCTTACTGAAGTGCAAATGTGATTTGGTGGCCAGCTCTCAGTTGTTTCAGCAGGAAGGTTTGTAGGGGGAGGCTGGAGAGGGCAGGTTTGCATCTCCTCAGCCTCTGCATGCTCAGGTGCTCCAGGGTGTCAGCTCATGCAGAAGACATGAACATTGCAGGGTCAGATTTCCAGAAGTCTGGAAATCAAAGGATTTGATCCATCCAGAGGATGTTTGAAACCATGGAGCTGCTCTCTTTTCCAGGTCAGTTCCAATGAAAGGAGGTTTCAGAGATCTCCAGAGCAAGTTGTGTAAAGGCAGGACAACCCCAACAATGGGGAGAAAGTGATGCACGTGACTCCATGGATATCAGAAGGCTAATTAATTTATTTATTACACTATATTATTCTATACTATATTACATTACATCTAAACTGAATCTGCACAAGCACCCAACCCAACTCCACTGCCCAGCATCTCGTGACCATCAGCCAACAGTCCCGACACACACCTGGATCCAACTGGTCAGGGAATCAAAACACTCACACCAGAATCCAATTACCAATTCCCTTCAGGTAATTCATCAATTCCCTTCAGGTAAACAATCTTCCACCATGCATTCCACTTGTGAACAAACACAGGAGCAGTAAATGAGATAAGAATWGTTTTTTCTGTCTCTGAGCTTCAGAGAATGCGAAATCCCAGAAATATCCTTGGGAAATTGTGCTTTACTTTTCTCTGTGRAGGGAAATGCAGCCACAGTTGTGCTTGCTGCCCATCTGCTGTGCATGGCCAGTGCTCAGGAACACCAAAACCAAACCAGCCTGGGTTTGGGCAGCCCTGTGCCTGCAGCAGCCACTGAGCCCTGGCCAGGCTGGTGCTGGCACTGCTGGGCAGCCCTCAGGACATTCCCAGCCAGAGCAGCAGGAGAAAGAGGGAAACAAAATAAATGGAGGAAAGCCACAGAACTTTAGGCAAACACGACAGATACAGGATGGCTTTTAGGGATCAAAATTTAATATAATCGTCATTACAAGGTCAAGCAGGTCAGGGTGATAATTGGTTCCACAGTGGAATTAACTGAAACTCCTTCTCAAACCAACACAACAGCTGGGCTGGGCTGGACCCAGACAATCAGTCAGGGCAGCACCACTAACCCGGGAGCCCGGGTTTAACAGTGAAACACCACAGGCACAGCTGTGCAGCCACAGGAAAGCTGGGATTCACAATGCAGAGGGAATCTCATGGTCACCATTCCTTGATAAAAGTGACATCATGGCTGTGTGGCACACCTGGGGATGGAAATGCCACGTTCTGTGTGCCTGCCCAGCAAGGCAGAGCCCAAACCAGAGAGAGGGTTCATCAGGAGAGAGGGAGGGGATCAAGGAACTCAGCAGCAGATCTCGTGTCATTAACACACAATTCTTGCATTTCCCCTTCACATTCATGTCCTTAAYAGCGAGACAAAACCTGCCTTGCCTCAATTCACTCCTTTCCAGCCCTGGAAATCTCTCTCCTGATGTTGCCCCGTGAAGAGGGAGCTGGGCACATGCAGTGACCTGTGTGCTTTTACCATCCAGGACCCAACTGTRTTCTCACCATTCCTTAAACCTGGGGGTTTTTGCTCTCACTGCAAAGAGCCCAGCTCTTGGCATCCTCCAGTAATGCAGGGAGGAACAATATCTGTCAGTCTGCATGGCCTCGGGGCAGCCAGARAGAAAAGGAGGAAGCAGGTCACACACAAACAAGCATCCATTAAACCCAAACTCTTGTTTGACCAGGGGAAAAAAAACCCCAAACCAACTCTAGTTTGGAACTACATGGAAAAAATGTAATGTAGAAGGGTGTGAAAGGAACCTCAGCATCCCTCTTACCCTGTTTTGGAGTCAGAGTTTGTGTTCAGAYGGAGTAGCACGGAATTGCTTTCAGGTCTCCAGGTTTAGATGCATCCAGGGTTCAACATCCACTTTTTAAATTCCTCCAAATCATGGTCCTAGATCACACCTGATCCCTGGAAGGCTGCAGATGAAATAACTTAATTTCCAGAAGCTGCTCAAAGGGGCTGTGTAATGGCTTTTGGATAGTGACAGGTTTTGTTCCGTTTTCCCCTGAATATTGTACAATGTCGTAAACCTGGAATTAACCCTAAAACTTCTCTTCAGCCATTCAATCTCTGACCCAGAACAACAGGAGAATTCATCAATACTCTGCTGATTTGTTTCCCTTTCCTCTTCCTTGCAGGTCTCCAYGAAATCCAGTGCTCCCTGCCCGTGGAGAACAGAAGGATCTTTCTGAACGAGTTATCCGAGGTCAGCTTCAGTGAATGCAAATTCAGTTTGTCATTGACAGACCTTTTCATCATCATCTTCTCTGGAGTGGCCGTGTCCATTGCTGCCATTCTCTCCAGCTTCTTCCTGGCCACCCTGGTGCACTGCTTCCAAAGGTGTGCTCCCAGCAAGGATGATGACGAAGATGAAGATGACTCTGAGGACTGAACTTAATCAAAATCCTTAATTTTCCTTGGTTTATCAGTTACCAGATCATCAGCCAAAGTCTACGAGGGGAAAAAAAAGGTAGAGTGAAAGCTTTAAACATGACTTAAACTCACAACGTGTAAGGATCTCTCCTGCTGGTCACAGGCAGGAGCGGCAGACCTGGGACTGTCACCTCTCCTTGCACATGTGCCCTGCTGCAATCAGGCCAGGCTGATTTCCATGGTCCTTTACCAAACACTGCATTTAAGCTCGAAGAGTGAAGGAAAAGAGGGGGGAAAAGCCAAAAAAAAAAAAAAAAAAAGCTTCAGTGTTTTGAAAGATGAGTGTCCAAATTGTCCTGATGAAATGCAGATTTCCGTAAGTGCTTGAAGCTTGTTCTAGACACACTTTGAAAATGGCTGGATGAATGGACCTGGTTCGGRTTGAAAATACAGAAGCAACTCAAAATAGTATCTTTCCTAGATCTAAGTACTGGGAGATTCCATTAAAACTCCCACAAAATGCAATTAAAATGATTCCTAGAATTGTAGAAAGCATGAGAGGAAGGCTGGCATTTTCCCCCTACAAAAGTTCTCCAGAAACATTCATCCTCCATTTAATGACAGCAACTGCAGGCACCATTCAGCAAAAAATAAAAAATTATTTCTGTAAGTGAATATGATTCTGGATCTGAGTCATCCACTGCAGATGCCTGGCACTTCTTTGGTCATGGCACAAATCCTAAATTTAACATCCTTTTGCATTTTTAGATGCAGTGAAGTAAAGGATTTCCCTCCCCAGTAGCTGTTGCAGCATCCAGTCCATTTAGCTATTTTAAAGCACTAAGGGCTATAATCTGCTCCTGGTTACACTGGAATAACCCAGATGAGATGAACACCACGGTCCAAATTGGCAACTGTATAAACAAAAGTGAAATCTGGCCCAACACATTTCTGACTGTACTATAGATTTGTCAAAACTTGAGCTCTTCTATATGATGGTAGATATTTTTGTTAAAATTTAAAAAGACATTTATTACAAGAGATTTTTGGAATAGTGCTGGACAGCTTTTTAGGATAAGTATATTTTTAAAATATTTGAAATGGAAATATTTTTTTAAAGCTCTGTGTATTTAAATTGTTACCTAGAGTAGCTGTGAGGGCTTTAAGTAATGAACAACATAGTGACAAGCAAGCTAAGGACTGTATGCTATTATAAAATAATTAGAGCTGATAAAAAGTAGCATTTGTTTAACTACTGTAAATGCTGTTATTTCTTTTGAAAAGCTCTTTTTGTTCAATACTGCCTTGCTCAGTAGGAGGGAGCCACCCTGTGTGCTTGGGGGTGACAGGGTCCATCAGCACTCCTGGGGATCCCCCCAGCAGGGATCAGCTGGAAAACCTTCGGAGAACCACAGTCTGTCTGTCTGTCTGTCTGTCCGTGCCTCAGCTCCAGGGCCTACAGCCTGCCCAGCACTCCAGCTGGGATCCCTCTGAAGAGATTCGGGGCTGCAGGGGGAGAGCTCTGCCCTGGGGGTGTGCTGTCCGTCTGTCCATGGGATCTGCCCTGTCCATTTGTCCTGGGGGCTGTGCCTGGGATCAGCCCTGCTCGTCTGTCCTGGGGATCAGCCCTGTCTGTCTGTCCTGAGGATCTGCCCTGTCCAGCTGTCCTGGGGGCTGTGACTGAGATCTGCCCTGTCTGTCTGTCCATGGGATCTGCCCTGTCTGTCTGTCCTGTCCGGCTGTCCTGGGATCTGCCCTGTCTGTCTGTCCTGCGGATCAGCCCTGTCTGTCTGTCCTGAGGATCTGCCCTCTCTGTCTGTCCTGGGGGCTGTCCCTGGGATCAGCCCTGTCCGTCGGTCCTGGGGATCAGCCCTGTCCATCTGTCCTGAGGATCTGCCCTGTCCAGCTGTCCTGGGGGCTGTGACTGAGATCTGCCCTGTCCGTCTGTCCCTGGGATCAGCCGTGTCCGTCTGTCCTGAGGATTTGCCCTGTCCATCTGTCCTGGGGACCTGCACTGTCTGACTGTCCTGGGGGCTGTCCCTGGGATCTGCCCTGTCTGTCTGTCCTGCGGATCTGCCCTGTCTGTCTGTCCTGAGGATCTGCCCTCTCTGTCTGTCCTAGGGGCTGTCCCGGGATCAGCCTTGTCCGTCGGTCCTGGGGATCAGCCCTGTCCATCTGTCCTGAGGACTTGCCCTGTCCATCTGTCCTGGGGACCTGCACTGTCTGACTGTCCTGGGGGTTGTCCCTGGGATCAGCCTTGTCCGTCTGTCCCTGGGACCAGCCCTGTCTGTTTGTCCTGTCCGTCTGTCCTGTCCAGCTGTCCTGGGGGCTGTGACTGAGATCTGCCCTGTCTGTCTGTCCATGGGATCTGCCCTGTCTGTCTGTCCCGGGGATCTGCCCTGTCCGTCTGTCCTGTCCGTCTGTCCCGGGGATCAGCCCTGTCTGTCTGTCCTGTCCGTCTGTCCCGGGGATCAGCCCTGTCTGTCTGTCCTGTCCGTCTGTCCCTGGGATCAGCCTTGTCCGTCTGTCCCGGGGATGGGCCCTGTCCGTCTGTCCTGTCCGGCTGTCCCTGGGATCAGCCCTGTCCGTCTGTCCCGGGGATCAGCCCTGTCCGTCTGTCCCTGGGATCAGCCCTGTCCGTCTGTCCCGGGGATCAGCCCTGTCTGTCCGTCCCTGGGATCAGCCCTGTCCGTCTGTCCCAGGGCAGTGGGGCTGCCCTGGAGCTCTGCAGTTCCTCCCTTGGCTCCAGGGCTGCTCTGGGTGTGCACCACGCTGGGGTCACAGCCAGGAGAGAGCTTCAGCTCATCCAATGCACTCTTCTTCCCTTGGTAGGATTATTACTTCTGAAAAAACACCAAGACAGAATTAAGCAGGACAGTGAGAGGCTATTCCGTATCAATGCTGTCTTATTCTAACACAATTCCTTCGAGAAAAAATGAAATTACATGATTTTCACTGTGTAGTGCCATGATTATTAACAACACAAATATATTTATAATTTCAACCCGGGTTTTGATGTTTATTTCTGTGTGGGAATGAAAAAGGACAAAAGGGAATGACAAAGGACAAAAGCTGTGCCTGATTCACCTTTTCTAAGGGAGCTTTTGAGGGGTGGTTGGGAACACAAGTTGCCCAGCGCAGCTCCTCAGCCTCCTACCTTTCCCACAAACACAGATCTGTTACCAACACTTTTATATTTAGAGCYGTGCAAATTGTTCAGTCATGGAATGGGAAACTGGGTCACACTCATTATGGACTCAAAACTCACAACCCCTCAGCAAAACGATTTGTCCTACCAAACTTGCCAGGGAGTCCCCAGTGGAAGTTTCAGCACACACCTGCCCTTGGTCACGAATCCCTGGCTTTGTGTCATCAGGAATTTACAGRGGCCATGTACCAAACTCAGCTGTTTTGGCTGGGCTCTGCTCTCACTTGCAGCTTCACCTCGCCCTGCTGTGGTGCCTCAGAAGGAAATGTGAATTTGTTTATAGTTTGTAGCTTTTTGTTGAACCCAGCACAAAGCCCTGCAGGCTCTGGTTCTGTTTGGGATGTCAGCACACCGAGCTGACACCCACACAACACAGCACAAGCTGGAGAGCAAGGCTTGGCAAAGCTTCCTTTGGGAAGCTGCTATTCTGGATACTCCATCACACCAAAGTGATTTTGCAATGTAGGGTTTTTTCTGGATCAGAAACTTCAATGGTATTTTTAAATTCTGTTTTTCTCTGTAAGTARTGTACATTTCAGAACTATTGAATACCTCCAGTTAGTAATATTGATTCATTGTAAGCACCAGCAGTTGCCAACTATTAATATTGATTTTGCATAACTCCAATTGCTTGTGAGACCAAATTTGGATTTAGTTCTRACTGGGATTTTTCTAATTTTATGGAATCTTGAGAGCAAAACTTTCTCCTGCTGGAATATTGCCAGAACTGGTGATCACCACGATGATCCCCTGCAAAACCCTGAAAGGCAGTTTGATCACCAATAGAGAGTGGCCTGAGGGCTGTACTGCACTTGCAGTTTCAGCTCCACAAAGGTGTAACACAGAGTTAATCCCTATTGAATTTGTGGGGTGAAGGAAGGAATGATGCATCTGACTCCAWGTTCTCAGAAGGCTAATTTATTACTTTATGRTACTATRTTATATTAAAGAATTCTATGCTATACTGAAGAATACAGAGAGGATACYTACAGAAKGCTAAAAAGATAATAATGAAAACTCCTGACTCTTTCCAGAGTCCTGACACAGCTTGGCCCYRAYTGGCCAAAGAGTGAAAACAACTCCCAGCAGAACCCAATGGAACAATCACCTGTGGGTAAACAATCTCCAAACACATCCCACATGTGAGCACAGCACAGGAGAAGCAAATGAGATAAGAWTTGTTTTCCTTTT
>JACDOX010000180.1:402403-427119 GCA_014549065.1 Cardinalis cardinalis
CCCACGGGTCACAGCCAGAGCTGGGCAGGGAGGGATCTCTCCCCCTGGGCTGTCAGCACAGCACAGACCCTGCACTGAGCCTGGAATGTGCCTCCTGAAGGCCCAAAAGCAGGAAGGAACAGGAGCTCAGGCTCTACCCTCTCCCCTGCAGCAGCCCAAGGAGGAAGGAGCAGATCCTGCCCTGCCCAGCTCCCCAGCAGGGTTTGGGGAGCCTGCTGCTGCAGGTGCTGGAAAAGGACTCCACAGGCAGAGGTCCTGTCTGCTCAGCTGCTGCTCGTCCTCAGAAAAAAGGATCTCCTGCATCCCTGTGGATTGCATGTGAACTGTGCCAAACGCAGGCCCTGAATGCACCACGGAGCAGAACCTGTCCCTGCCCACCCTGAGCTCAGCACTGTGGTTCACAGCACTGCAGGTACCAGCCAGGTCACCAGTGAAACAAATTATTTCCAGCTRAGTCACCTCAGAAAACAACTTGTGGTTTCAAAATGTCACATTTCTCCCTGACCTTAGCTCTGCATAAAGCTTACCAAAAGAGTTTGATGTGATTTCCTTTTACATGAAATGGAATTTTTTTGGCTGACCAAAGTTTAYGTGTCTCTCATTTGTTAAAAGAAAACTATTTTTAGTGAAACTGCAAAGACCATTTCTCTGATTTGTGCATCAGCTGCCCAATGAAGAACTGATGATTTATTTAGGTCTGGGCTCTCACTGCCAGCAGTGCAGGTAACACAGTGAGCAGCCAGACACAGCAGTTAACCTCTCTATTGTGTGTTTAACCATCTGTAAAATGGATATGATCCTACTTACCTGCCTGACACAGCTGGACAGAGGCTTAATTTTTAATTAAGCTCTGTTGAAACACTTGGAGCTCATTGTGTAAAAGATACACCAAGAAGCAAAACAGTTTTATCAGGGTATTAATGCTTGTAGAGCTTACATGATGCTCCAAGAGTGATAAACAGTGAATTATACCAATGTTCTAGAAATTACATAAAAAGGGAAAGAAAGTACCAAGAAGCAAAAGAGACGTGCTGGGATGGAGAACAGACTTTGTGACAGTCTAGGGTTCCTTCATCCCTATTAATTATACATGTGGAGCAACTTGTCAGTGCATTTCCAAAGAGATGYTGACACAGGCCCAGCCCTCTCTCCTGGCCACAGGCTTTTGAACAAATTCAACCCCAGGAGCAGAAGAGCTGGACAATGCATTGGAGGCATTTCTGTARCAACCAAAGTGGACCAGTGGTGGCACACCAGATTTCCTGGGCCTGAGAGAGGCAGTAATGAAACACCTGTGTGGGAGCTGGGTATGAATAATTTCTGTACAGGGCACTGGAGTTACATTTCAGACTGGARTATGACCAGGTATTATTCTCTATGTTATTTCTCTACCCCTCTATGCCCTCCAACACTTCCAAAAATACTAAATTTTACTAATGAAGTCCTTCAGAAGTGATGTTAATGGTAAAATACAACTGCATGTATTTAACAGCCGACAGAAATGGAAACAAAGAATTAATTCTCTATCAACAGATTGCCTAATATCCTACAGTATTCAAATCCTACAGTATTCAAATCTTCCCATCTTGCCATCTCAGAGCCTCAAAGCACACCTGTGCTCTGGCCAAAGCAAAAGGAAACAGCCTGGGACTTCCAGGGACCAAACTGTGATGATTTTTCAGTCTATAAATAAATAAGGTAATGATAATATTAAATAATAAGGTCTCTAAATAATAAGGCACACCTCGATGGGCTATGCAGCTATTCCAGGAGATGCAATCATTAGCTGACACAATCTTTATTGTCTCTTTTTCAGAGTCACTTAGGAGATTAGAACTTTCCAGATAAAAGCCTGGAGAGGTTGAAATTAAGCAAAAAGTGTTCCTCATTACTGAATGAGACATCCCCACTGAGTGTCAGAGCCATGACATGAATTTGATCATTTCAAATTGCTGATTCAGTCACAGGCAAGTTCCCCCCAAAGCATCAGTGCCTCAGACAATCTAAAAAATCAATTTTTAAAGCAACCAAAAGGCTTAAGCAAACACTTTCTRAAGTAATGACACATTCTGAGTGTGCAGACATCCTGAGGAATGGGCCCTGAATGTGCTGAGCACCTGATCCCTGGGAAATGCTWAAACCTGGAGGCACCCAAATCCTTTTGGTTTGTTTAAAGATCCTAAATCCTAAGTTTAACATTACCTCTTGATCTGAAGGCCAGATCTCGTGTACAATATGAGTTCCTGTGGAGAAAAGTGTTTAAAAACACAACCAGAGACATGAGACCATTACCAATAGAATGGCTTTGGATTGTSTTGGTTTAGTGAGTCCTTTTTCCTCTCCCTTTCCTCCCCATGCTCTGCAGAAATATCTTGAAGAATTAAAATTGTATCCACCAAGACAGGTCCTCTTCAGGCCCCATCCATCTAATCCAGAGTCTCAGCAATCCTGCAGTTTGAAGCTGGAAGTTTATGTCTATTGCTAGAATTTATGGAATGACCAGATTCATATTTTTTTCTCTCTTTAACCAATAAAAATTGGCTCCTGGACAATCTTTAAGATCAATCACATGAATAAGGAACACATGACGCTAAGAATTCACTCATGTTTCTATCACACAACTTGCTTTGGTCAATCTAAGCTACAATAATTTATTTTTTTTTTCACTGATTCACTGGCACAGCCACAGAAATGACTGAAAGGTTTGCTGAGTGTGTGATTTCACAGGAGAAAGTTTTGAGAAGAGCTCAGCTTCAGCTGTGTGAGTACAGGTGAGAACCCCTTTCAGAGAATATAACCTATTGCTTCATTAAGTAAAGATCTGCTTGGGAATTCCAAATCTCTAACAATTTAAGCGGAGAAGCTTAATAAATTACTTACAAAAACATCCGTGAAACGGCAAAAAATGATGGAAATATATTTTAAAAATCTGAATAATCAGCCAAGATCCGCTAAGAGCCTGTRAGCACTAGGAAAAATGTCTGTCTTGTGGTGTTGGAATCAGTAATGGCCACATTCTGTAGAACGAGAGAAAACAGGAGCAGAGATTTTAGGCAAACTGGAAAATTTTTTTCAGAGATTTTCAGGCAAACTGGAAAAAAAAAAATCAGAGATCTCAGGCAAACTGGGAAAAAATACAACTAYTCTACCCAGGCAACATCACTGATGTTTAGGGAGGTACCCACAGCACAGATAGGAGCTCTCTGCTTCCCTCTTCAGCCTGGACTTTAAGGGGTTAATTTKCTCCTCCTCTTCCCTTTATTCCCCTTTTTCCTGTGGCCCTGAGTGGCTCAGGGCTGGCTCCCATCTGAAGGGCACAGACACTCGGTGATGTTCACATGACACCACTGCCAGCAGCATGATAAACCTATTTCTGACAGTGTGGCAAATTGCTATTATGAAATCCCAGGACATTTGATTGCAGAGTGACTTTCAGAGGGGATCACGCTCAGCAAGGTTATGAAGGGCTCMGTGTTTACTGCAGTAATGCTGACTTACTGGAAAAGAAAACCAAGAGCTCTTTAAATAAATTTAAAAAAAAAATGTTGGGAGATTCCCAATTCAGAAAACATTTGGCTGAGTAGATCCAACCAGGCATTATGTTTCTCTAAAACGAAAGGGAAAAGATGATCAGCAGGAATTCTTAGGTTGGTTTTGTTGTCTTTGATGGATGACTCAGTGAAATGTGTTTGCTGGAGGTTCACTCAAAAGGGAYCATGAACTTGAGGTTGTCCTTCCCYTCCAGCATTTCTCCCTTCAGGTTYTAGGTGCTCTGCCTCCCCATTCCAGCCAAAGGTCAGGATCTCTGTACACTGCCCAGATTAAAAAGACAACAAGATTCAAACAAAAAACCAAGACAAAAGCAGAAATGGAAGGAGAAACCGGCATTCTCAGGGCTCAGAAAGAGTGAAATTTGCCAATAAAAGAAGCATATCTGAAAAAACACAAAATAGCACAGACCCACCTGCTGAATGATCATCAGCACCCAAGGGGGTGTTACAACATGGAGAGAAACTGTCCCTRCCCCAAATACCTTCCWCTTAAACTCCCCTGTGGGGTGACTSSAGCAAGAAAATCAAAAAGAGCAGGCATAAAGGGGCTCAGCTCACAGCAGGAATTGATCACACCTGTGGACAGCAAGGTATTTTCACAGTGAAATAAGTCTTATTCCATTATCTGCTAAAKAAATAGGATTATTTGTTTTTCTAGACTTTGATAATAAAATTTTTGGTTATGATAACACAGGTAAAGCTCTAATTGGTTTTCTTGGTTTTATTAATTATAAAACCAGCAGCTGCCTCTGCTCAGGCAAACACTGTTGCCCTGGCAGGTAAAATTAGATGTGTGGCAAATTCAGATTTCTCTCTTTCTCCTCCTCCCTTCTTCCTCCCTAATTGAGGAACAGCTTCAATATTGGTTGAAAACATCTGCTTGCTGTAAGTGTGGGTACAAAATCCAAAAGCCCCTGAAGATCAGGCAGAAGCCCTTTGGTTTGTGTGAGGTTTTTGAACAGCAAAAGTAAAAAAGCCCCCAAACACCTSCAATTTCCTCATCTTAGCACATTTTTAAGTTAGGGCAGAACAKGTTAATCAATAGATCAATATTTAAAAATATTCCCTTTCCTAATTATCTCCACTTTCTTGGCCAGGTAGAGCACCCACATGATTTTATTTTGGGATACACACACACAATACAACCTCATCTGCTGGCTGTGACTGTTCCAGAGCCCTTTGGGCACTGCTCCCAGATGAGTTTGGGAGCTGATCCCTCTGGGTATTAAGTGCAGACCTGCAGGTTTTTCTGTGCTCTGCTCCCCTGTGATATGAATATGTTTGGGTGATGATGAAAGCAGCTGCCACAAGTAGGTGGTTGGAGCCTGTCACAGTTTAAGCTCCCTGACCAAATGTCTGGGGGTGGATGTGGAGCATCCACAGCTGTCCTTCTATAAAGGCTATTTTTCCAGGCATGTGTTTCTGGAATTGGTTTCCCAGGTGGCCCAAGTGTTCAAATAACCTCTGCAAACAGGGATTTTTCACCTTGCTGTAAGGTCCAAAGGTGATTGTCTCTCAAATCCAACTCCTGGTGGCAAAAGCTTTGTTGTAGCCCTAAATGGATAGATAGGTGTGCACCCTAAATGGATAGTTACTGCCTTTCCCTGTCTGTGAAAGGGGAAGAAATGACAAATTTCTCTTTTACAAATTACAAATTTCAGAGATCTTTTTGCACCTCTTGCAGATTTGGATAAATGTAACTTTTACCTCACGGGCGTGAGGGTGCCACCTGTGAGCTTTGGAGGGCGAGGYGCTGATGCTGAAGTGGGAAATGCTGCTCTGCTGGCTGGGAGCTGGCAAGGAGGGCACTGTTCCTGCYTCCAGAGCCCAGGCATGAGGCTGGGAGCTGTGAGCCAGCCTGGAGACACAGAAACTCTCTCATTTCAGCTGCTGGGTTTGTGGCTCGTGCTGCRAAACCCACCAGAAGGGTTGGGCACAGTGCTCTGCAGCAGGGAATTGAGCCCTTGGTTTATGAGAGGAGACTTGCAGGGTGGTTTTTCCTGTGAAAAATTCCTTAAAAGTCACTGTGTTCCTGGTTCTGAGCTCATATCAGTGACCTCTCTGGAGAGCCATCCCTTCTGGGGATATTAAAACACAGTTGGTAACTTTGGGTAAAACATCTTGTGATGATTTACAGGAAGGGGGAGAGGAGGGCACAGGGAGCATCCAGCTTCCAACCAAGGGCCTCTTCCTCTGAAATAAAAGGAAAAACTCCTTAACAGTCACTGTCTTCCTAATGCTGAGCTCATATCAGTGACCTCTCTGGAGAGCCATCCCTTTTGGGGATATTCAAACACAGTTGGTAACTTTGGGTAAAACATCTTGTCATGATTTACAGGAAGGAGAAGGGGGCACAGGGAGCATCCAGCTCTCAACCAAGGGCCTCTTCCTCTGAAATAAAAGGAAAAACTCCTTAAAAGTCACTGTGTTCCTGATGCTGAGCTCATATCAGTGACCTCTCTGGAGAGCCATCCCTTTTGGGGATACTCAAATACAGTTGGTAACTTTGGGTAAATCTTCTTGTGATGATTTACAGGAAGGGGGAGAGGAGGGCACAGGGAGCATCCAGCTTCCAACCAAGGGCCTCTTCCTCTGAAATAAAAGTAAAAATTCCCTAAAATTCATTGTGTTCCTGATGCTGAGCTCATATCAGTGACCTCTCTGGAGAGCAATCCCTTTTGGGGATATGTAACTTTGGGTAAATCTTGTGATGATTTACAGGAAGGGGGAGAGGAGGGCACAGGGAGCATCCAGCTCTCAACCAAGGGCCTCYTCCTCTGAAATACAAGGAAAAACCCTGGGTGGTGCCACACAGAGATCTGCACCAWAATCTGCTGATGGCAGGGCTTGGTTTTGAGATGGGGGTGGCAGAATTTGGCACAGTGGGATTTAATCTACATAGGCAAAGTGGGGTGGTAGCAAAATTCTGCTCCCCAAAATTTTGAGGCACAAATGGGGAAYTGAATGGAAGAAAAGACTTCTTGGGAATCATCATGGTCTAAAAATAGAATTATTTTTATCTGCAGGAGTTCCAGTTCTAAGAACRGTGTGGTAACAGCCTGACCATAAGTTTTACAGCCAGTTGAAAGATTTCCACTGTTTTCAATTTACTTTGAACCATATTGTATGCAATTCATCCCATGATGCAGAATTCCTGATTTTCCCCTGGAAATAACCCTGCTGTTTTATGYATTTTATGATGCCATTTCCAGCAGAGTATAAAGACAATGACAAATGCTGGTTGCAGAGGAAATCTTTGCTCAGGTATTTCAGCTTAGTCATAGCCTGGCTGATCCTACAGAAAATCTGCATGTCAATATTTATCTTTTATAGGCCATCTGCTGTACTCCTGACACAGGAATTCCAAAGGATATGGGAAAAATAAAGACATAATTTCTACAGAATTCTAAAAAAAGACAGTAATTATCAATAGTGGRTCTCCTTAAAATAGGCCTGGAAGTTTGCTATGACTCAATGTGTTTTAAGGAAAGAAAAATGTTATTTTAACAACGAAGCTGGCAAATTCTACCCTCTAGATTCCACAGCAGTAAYCTCTGTAAAACCCATGATTTAAAAGCTGCTATTTCTCACCATCTGAAGCTAAGTACACTTTTTTATTCTAACAAATCTGAATAAAATTAGAGCACTCTGCATAAATTCTCCCTGCCTCTGCGCCTGCTGTCTTAGCTCGAGGCAGAAGCAGATGCCTGTGATTTCTAAGACTGTCAAACCAGCACCATAAGCCAAAGTTACAGTCACCTTAAAAAACCACAAAAATTTATTCCAGCTTGGTAATGAGCTGGTCCATTATTTCAGGTTTTTGGTGCCAGTGTTCTGCTTTTTAAAGGCCATCTGAAACCTCACAGGCATTTTTGACATTTTCCCATTAACAAGGTTGATATTTGGGGAATTGAGACTGCTTTGTGTTCAGATTTAAACTTTTAGTACCTTGGATCTGTCACTGGTTCACTGGGAGATGCTATTTTTATTTTCTTCATGATCAATCAATTCTTAAAAAAAAACAAACAACCCCCCCCAACAAAAAAAAAAGAAACCAAACTCAAACCCCCACGTTGCTCATTTAATATTAAGTGGAACATATTTTTTCCCGGTAGCAGTTTGCAGATTATGAATTTCAATGCCACASAGGTGGCATTGCAAATAGTGCCTATAAATAGAAAATAAACCTTTTCTGTGAAATGCCCAGCCAGAGCAAAGGCTCATTAATCAGGGAACAGGTAGAGCTGCAGAGCCCAGCCTGACTCTCCTCATGGAAACACAGGCTGACAGAGCTGTCTGAATGATCAACCACAGCACTTTGCTCTGTGCACAGGGAGAAAGTTTAGYCAAGTGTTTAAAATATGGAAATAAGAGTGAAAATGCCTGTGCTCTTTCTCTCCTGCTGGCTGGCTGCAGGCTCATCCCCTCAGCAGAACGGAGGGCAGCAYTGCTTGGATTTAGCAAAAACAGTAAAAAATTACATCATGGAGTGTGGAAGGTGGAATGGGATGTGTGTGACAATCAAACATTTGGTGTCAAAATGTAGCAYTTTGGGCTGGCTGCATCCTTGGGTTGTCTTCCATGTATCCTGTAGTGAGGGCATTGAGTATAACCAGAAAATATGGATTAATGGAGGGCAGTGAGTCCTCCTGTTCCCCTGTCTGTCGGCTGTGACCGTGTTCACAGGGGTTCTTGGACGAGGGAGGAGACGAGGATCTGGCTCCATGTTTCAGAAGGCTGGTTTATTATTTTATGATATATATTACATTAAACTATACTAAAAGAATAGAAGAAAAGGTTTCATCAGAAGGCTAGCTAAGAATAGAAAAGAATGRTAACAAAAACTTCTGTCTCAGACAGAGAGTCCAAGCCAGCTGACTGTGATTGGCCATTAATTAGAAACAACCACATGAGGCAAATCACAGATGCACCTGTTGCATTCCACAGCAGCAGATAACCAWTGTTTACATTTTGTTCCTGAGGCCTCTCAGCTTCTCAGGAGGAAAAAATCCTAAGGAAAGGATTTTTCATAAAAGTTGTCTGCGACAGTCAGCCATGGACCASGGAACACTGGGGGATGCTACACAGGGATCTGCCACCAAAATCTAACCAAGACAGCTCTTGGTTTCCAGACTGGCTAATTGTGTGATTTAATCTGTAAAGAAAAGGGCTGCTTTTGTGCTGGTTGCATAAAATCAAGCCCAGCTTACTTTCCAACCTGCTTTGACCTCATTTCTACTCTTAATAGAAATAAAAGCAGTGACAATGACACCTTCCACCCCCAGGGATTTCAAAACATTGGAAAGCTGCATCCTCTGAGCAGAGATGTGGCAGGAAGGAATATGTAGGAATATGTTTGAAGGAATATGTAGAAATTCCTTCTCCTTAAGAGGGGAAATCATTTCCCTGACATCAGAGGGGGCTCTGGCCCACTGGGACCTCTGCAGAGCCCGAGCTGAGCCAGGGGGACACCGGGCAGGGCCTGGGGCATGGGCACTGTCAGTCCAGGATCAGGAGCACTAAAGCAGATCCAATTCTGCCACCTGCTGCTCCCCTCCATGCCTACAGCACCCCTGGGGCCACCCTGGACCTGTCAGAACCCAGGACATTCCTCTGGAGAAGTTGGAACCCAGGAGATTGCTCTGGAGAAGTTGGAACCCAGGACATTCCTCTGGAGAAGCTGGAACCCAGGACATTGCTCTGGAGAAGCTGGAACCCAGGACATTGCTCTGGAGAAGTTGGAACCCAGGACATTGCTCTGGCTGCCCTGGAGGACTCCACACCCTGGCAGGGGCTCAGAGACCTTGGCACAAAGACACCTGTGCCTTCCATTTTAATCCACAGAAACAATCACCAACTTTGTGCAAAAAGTTACAAGCCACAAAAGTTTGAGTAGARTGATTGTGAATTTGTCACAGGGTGAAAAAGTAGAATTTTGGGGATTTAGAATGGGGTTTCAGGAGGCAAGATGGWGGGATCTGGGCRTGTCCTGTCMTYCTTCTTCTYRTYCTCCATCTTCTGCTGTGATGGTGGCACYTTTKGATTGGTTTAGAGTAGAGACAGACTGTCTTACATAGGTGATGGGTATTGGAAAACTATTGTAAATAAAGTACWGGTAGTTTTTAGTATAAAAAGCCAACACCACCCCAAGGGCAGGGACTGTGCCACARCCCGACCTGCTGGACAGATCTCAGCAGAGTAAGAATGTAAGAGATAAGAGAAAACAAACAACCTTGAAAAGCAGAGCCAAMAAATCTCGACTTCTTCAGTCCTGGGGCTGGGAAAAAAGAGATTTTAATACCTCGGGGGTCAATTCCACCACAGAAACCYGAGATGGACCCAGCCCTGGTCTGCTCTAACCTGGCTGGGGTTTTACTTAGGTTGTTTTACGAGAAGGGTTGTTGTATTTAAGCCTGAAGAAACACCTGGGGGCTCAGTTAAATGCTTTTCTTTCAGTATTTATGGTAACAGCAGGAATGCAAACTGCCCCTGCAGCACAGAGTGGTAAAGGTGGTGAAGAACGTCCACACCTGCCTCACAAAAACAAACCCAGGGATTGTGCTAAGAACATATTTTAAAGGAAATTACTAATAATACAAAGCATGGAGACTGGGCTATTCACTGAGAACACTGACCTAACCAAAGGTGGTTTCAAAGCTCAAGCATTTGAGGGAACAGAGGAAAAATGCAGGTTTGTCTGTACAAGCCAGTGGGGGCTCCCAGCATCTCTCTAGAC
Source organism: Cardinalis cardinalis (assembly GCA_014549065.1). Lineage (NCBI taxonomy): Eukaryota > Metazoa > Chordata > Aves > Passeriformes > Cardinalidae > Cardinalis > Cardinalis cardinalis. The sequence goes on from JACDOX010000180.1 coordinate 412,691, forward strand.
ATACCCAAGTGAGAAGGTTAGATTAGAAAGCTGACTCCTGGGCAGTTATCAGCCACCAGCATGTGCAAAGCCATGGCTTCTGTATCACTGCAGGAACTCAAAATTGCTTTACTTTTCACTCTGAAAAGATTTTCTCCTTATGTGCTGCTAGGCTGAGGCACTGAAGCAGCAAAGACAGCATCTGGCCCTGAAGATGCTTCTCCATGAGCACTTTTCTGTGGGTTGTGAGTGTTCCCCCCCTTGAGGTGAGCTGTGAGGACAAGGCTTTCACCTTCCATGGCAGCAGAACCTGCAAGTGCTGACATCAAGGATGTTCAGGTTGCCACAGGAGACTGGAGTTTTTTGGGACTTAAAAGAGACTGTGGCTCACCCTGAACCTCCTCTCAGGCCAACCACTGTCAAGGACACGGATTCCCATCAGGTCAATGACCACTTTATATATAGTGCWAACCAAATCTAGTGTCAAATCTGCTGTGAAAATTTACAGCTAGTAATATTTACCTGACAGGCATCCAGCCCCTCCTGCCCAAACACACAGTTCCTTAAATTAGACACAAAATGTGTCATGAGACAGCAGCCTAAATTACATATTTACAGCACTGGAGTAGGTAAGTACATATTTACACAGCCAGTCCTGAGTTCTTTAAAGAAGTCACTTGGCTTGTTCAGGGTGTTTTTAGAGTGCTGATGGAATATTGCAGAGCTGGGAGGTTTGGGAGCTCTCTGGGCCAGGGGCTCTCTGTGTGTTTACAGAAAGTTCTGCTCAATGAGCCCAGCCTCCACCCTAAAACTGGGAGCAGCATTTCTGGGATCTATTTCTTGGATTCAGTCCTCAGGGGTTCTTGCAATTGAAAGAATAAGCGACAAAAAAAAGCAACTCCCTCTAAAATGGCTGTGCCCAGGGGGAGGAGCCAAGCATTCCTACCCGGATACAATCTGAGGTTTGGGACACCCCAGCAGCCTTTGCCCCCTGCATTGCCAGAGGAGCAGCTTTCTGCTGCCCTGCATTGCCAGAGGGAGCCCAGGCCCATCTCCAGCAGCCCTGGAGCTGCAGAGGAAAACTCCCCCCTTGTGCAGGATCCCTGCTGCAGCAGAGCCACAGCTGGCACTGCAGGAGGGCTGAGCCCCCATGGGATGGGGCTGGGACACCCCCCTGACACACAGGGGGCAGCTCCTGCTCTCACTCTGCCAGTGGGTTTTTGGGGAGGTTTTTTGTTGTTTTTGTTCGTTTGTTTGTACTGTTGCATTTGTATTTTTAATTTTCCTAGTAAAGAACTGTTATTCCTATTCGCATATTTTTGCCTGAGATAATTTCAAAAWTATTATTCAAAATATAATAATTGGGAGGGAGGGGGTTTACATTTTCCATTCCAAGGGAGGCTCCTGCCCTCCTTAGCAGACACCTGTCTGTTCAAACCAAAACACTTGTTTACACAGCTCATCCTGGTTGACACTCATCTCCTTCAAGGCAAGAAATTTGCTGGCTTTGAGAGATGTGCCTCAATTCCAGCCACCATGCTGCCTCTTTAATGTCACAGACTTTAAACACAAGGCTGATCTCCTGCAATCAAGATTGTCTGGAACATTTTTATAACAGAGCTSTATCCAAACATCTATTTTCTCCACAAAAAACTGAAGAGCCTGGTGCTCCCTTGCTTTTGAGACATGAGTGACCACAAGACCCTGAGACTAAAAAAAATTTCTCAAAACAAGCTTGGATAAACCTGACACATCCTCAAAACATCACCCTTTGCATATTATAATGATTCTCAGGAGCTGTGTTTTTTTGTATGTTAACAAATTAATTACAATATCAGAGTGGGCCAGAACAAACATGACCATTTACTTSTCTTAGAGAAACATATTTAAGTTACAAACTTGATTCATATTTCAGAGGTCTCCAAGTTCAAGAGGTTTTATCCCCAGGCCTATGTGTCAAATTGTCTCTTTTCTTTATAAGGTTTTGCTACTTTCTTTRTTAATAACTTCTCTTCCTGAAAAATGAACATATTACAGTACAGCCCAGAATTTCTGTTGTACATTTTCATGACTTGGCTGAATTTTTTTATTTACTACTAAATAGATTTGTGAGTTATTGCAGACTTGCAATGATGAAATTTCRTATTTTCTCAGCTCTTTTCTGTGGCGGCTGTGAACATCCTAATTCCTTCAGATTTATGTGTTCTTGAAGCAGAGGCAAAATAGCCTCTATTTCAGTGGGTTTATCGTGAATAAAAATCCYTGTAATTTCTGAAGATTAAAGTGAGTTGGGAAATGCTGTGTTAGACACAACAAGGATATTTACTATTTAGGGAACCTCTAGCACAGCATTCTTGTCCCTGATTAAACAGCACGGTTTCCCTCAGCAAGAATTAATGTCTYTAAGCTATGGGCGTAGGAATCTTTCAGTTTTATTTGCCATTCCTACCTCCACTGACTTCTGCCAAATGCAGTGCAGAACTTGGGAACAATCATGTTTATATTTACCTCTGCCAATGGGCACAAACCAGACATGCAGGCCCAGAACCTGGGATTGTGACCCAATGGTCAGAAAGGAAATATAAATGGTCAGAAAGGAAATATAAATGAGATATTCTGCTGCAGTCATGTGTTTGCAGCATTGCTTTCAGCCATGGGTCAGGGGGTTAGGGGGGTTTTGGCTGGAATAGTTTAGGTCAGCTACATTTTGTAGGGGGAAAAAAAAAGAAGGGGAAAACCTTAATTATCAGAGATATTCTGTGTGAAATGTTGTCGTGTGGAATATTTGAGATAAAGACACATTCAGGGTTTGTTTTTTTGGGCCGGTTGGTGTTTGGTTCCACCATCACTGAGCTCAGGCCTRGACTCATTCTGCCAGGAGTTCAGCTGGAGCTGGGCTCACCACAAACCTGGCTGGGCTTTGGAGGAAGCTCTAAATTTGCAGGTGGAAACAGCTGATCAGTTAAACAGATCAAAGGAGATATTTTGGTGCCGGGTATCACTAATCCCATCTGACTGTCTGGTGGAGCAGTGCATGCTCCTGTTTAAGGAGCTCTGCACCAGAACACGTTTCACCAGGTTACCTTGRGCTCCCCTAAGGTGTTCTGGTTGTATATTTAATTCTAAATGTCCCAATAAAAACAGATCAGACTTGTGGCTGGGGAGCTCTCAGATTTTGGAATTAATGTTTTCATACAAATTTCATAGGTGGTTCTTGTGCATCTCAGTAATTCCCTGTACATCAAGCCAGTAATTTTTTCCATATATGAACTTTGCTTTTAAAAGCACTGTAGATGATAAACATAAATGTTTCATTTGTTATAAATATTTTAAAATTATGAATAATTGATGAGCAGATTTTAAAGCAAACAGATTAGAGTTGTGTGGAATTAAGGCTACCTTTGTACAATTTTCTAAGCTGTATTCTWGATATTATCTGGGCTCTGTTGTGCTATAGAGATGCAGGCCTGATTGGTATTGTCACCAAAAATATCAGCAGATGGGAACAAACAGAAAAATACACTTTTAATAGCTATATTAGCAATAAAATAAATATGGAGGACTTCCTTGTGGATACAAGAGTTTCTGTATCCACCAATTTTCATTCCACTGTAATTAATTCTTTATGGATTATTTTAGAGATGTTTTTCCAAGAGAATGTATTTGATAGCACAGCACTAATAGCTAACTGTGATTCAGTGACTTTCACCTATTTTGCTTTCAATTTTTTTTCTAATTGCCTTTGATGTCCCTGGGGCTTTGAAGCCTAAAAAAACCCATACAATGCTTATCCAATTAGCAGGGTTCTCACATCTCTGAAAGATTTCATCAAGGACGCTGCTTTCTGGTTCAGCCTTCAGCTGAGGGGATGTCCCCTGATGATTTTGGGTGTCTCACAGAGCCACAGCCCCTTTGCCAATAGGTGCCACTGTTGCTCTGCATGTCTGCGTCGTCAGTGTCCTTCCCTTGAAAACTCAACCTTGAAAACACAAATCTAAATCACAGCAACTAAAATATTGCAGAGCTAAAACTCCATCCCGACCGTGCCCAGGGGCTTGTCCATGCCAAGACTATGGTGTATGCTTTTTCTGTTCCTAAAAATAATTAYAATATTGCTAATCTTGAGCAAAAATGAATTGCATTGAATTAATTCCGGATATATTGAACATAAGCCTTAAACTTGCTGCAGGTTTATTGCTGAGCCTCAGACCACGAGCAGCTGAGCTTTGCAGATCTCTGCTCTGGGCCAAATGGGATTTAAATGCAGAAGTTGCATCTTGGAGCYGTAAGAATTTGGATTTGTTAGCAGCACTTCCTACACGGGAGCAAATCTCAGGGTGGCCCATCCAGCAGTGGAAAGGGCTCCCAGAGCTATTTCCTTTGCAATCTGGTAATGCAAGGTCAGCTAATGCAGTTTGCTTTGCAGCTTATCTGCCATTAAGTGCTYTCCCTCTGTAAAGCCAAGGGTAATCAAGGTCTGGCTGCCTCCTGCATGGGCAGGAACCTTGCTTCACCTTGTCCTTGGACATGCAGCTCTTTCCTACATTTGCTTTATTCTTAGATGTTTCAGACATGCTATGGAATAACACAAGGTTCTTTTCTCCTCTTTCTTCACAGAAGCACATAGCAAGCTGTGTAAAAATAATAAATTAAAAAAAAAACCAAAATAGAGGGCAAAACAATTAAGAGTTTCATGTCCTTTCAAGTTCCATCCCACTTGTTTTGTGTTTTGGCTTGGTTGTTTTTTATGCTGCAACTATTTATTGACTAAAAAACGAGACGAAAAATTTGTTTTCAGTGATTTAATATCTTTTGAAATAGCCACCTGCAGGTCAGGATGTAAGCCAGCAACTTGTTCTAACTGCTCTAAAGCYGTGTGTGCCTGTCTAACCTAATTCTCCCTCCTGCATGGAGCAGCTCCCACAAGCAACAAGCTATATTAAGGAAGGCTTAAGATCACCCTAAGCAGTTTACACAGGGGCATCCCCAGCTTCTCTGGCTCTCACCAGTTGCCCAACAGTTTGCAGATATTCTGCACCTCTTCAAAGTCCAGGATTCTACAACATTTTGGGGAAGAAATCCCTGGWCAGGAGGTCATGAGTTTTGGTTGGTTGTGTCAGCTGAAAAGTGGCAAAAGCTGAAATTGTTGGGATTTCACAGGAAATGGGGCAGACATTGGATATCACTCAATGTCTTTATAGTGCAGTTTTTCATCAGGTCTTCAAGATGGCCATAGAGAGTTGGTTATTCTGAGACAAGATTAAATGTTAGAAATGATATAATCAAATCTTTGGTCCGGGTGTTTTTACTCTACAGTTGTCATAGGGAGTGTTTGTGCTATTTTGACAGCAGATTAAGGACAAAATGGATCTTTTTGTTCTCAGGACATATGTGTCCACCCTCTGGCTGGAAGAGGAAATCACTGTTAGACACTGACAGATGCATCGTGTTATCAATCAGCAGTCCTGGTTCTTCAGAGCCTCTCTGGTAGATATTTACAAAGTTAGCACAGGTAACAACCTTTTACTTAAAAAWTCAGAGAGATAATAATATTCATTAATTGTCCAGCTAATTGTATCCCACAGTTCTCCTTGTTTTCAACTGATATTGAATAGAGGAGAGAAATCTGTTCATTGGCACTCTCCTTCACTGCTTCCTGTGGTGAATAAGGATTGTTGTATGAATAACACTTGCACTTTATTAATCCAAAAAAGAAGGTACTGACTGGGTAAGAAAGTAGCCAAAAATCACCACAAGATCTGTTTCCAGAATTTAAACAGAAGGAGGTTCCTATCTCTAAATCTATATATTGACCAGCGCACCGTGTTCCGTTCCATTGAATTAACAATGCCAAGAACTACCAAGAATGGGGAAATCTGATTTCTGAGGAATCCAGGCCAATTTGCACTCCATCTGTGGAGGGGGGGCAGCAGAGGTTGTAGCTGTGCCCATTGCAGTTCTCAGCACTCTCTGACACTAAATTTTGGCTTCTTGCTTCCTTGTGATTGAGGAAAAGTGCTGCAGTGGCAGGCCCCAAAATGAGACGCACACGATGCTGCTGTGCACAGCATTCAGATGGCTCAGTGTGSTTTGAGTCAGTCTGCACTTTAGCCACTGATATCACAAACCTTTGTCAGTCTYTGTGTAACTTATCGTTTAATCCCTGAAACTAAAGGCATTTGCATTTCAAGTGAATTCCCACTTAACTTAAGCAACTGMATCTGTATGTCATGAGATCTGATCAGTCTGATTTCAACACTTGCATCATGGATTTGCAGACACCTTTAAGAAGGCTGAAAATGAAAAGCTGATTGCTTTGTGCTGCTTAAGGGTTTTGTGCAGCAGCATTGCATATCCAACCTTCCAGCTGCCTGTCTAAAGAGAATGACAGCAATACTTGGGGGTGGAGARGCACCTTGTTGGAAGAGACATTCTRGCAGATGATGCTTGTGGGAAAAGTATTGTAAAAGATCTGGGCCTTATTTAAGTGCAGTTTGTTTATATGAACTGGAGGTGTGCTGATTAAAATAATCCTATTTTACCAGCAAGCTGCTATTAGAACCCAGGGRATGCCCTGAAGACTCAATACCCAGTCCCAGGTGGGAGTAATACACTGATTTTCTTCATGTGCCCTGGTCACCCCCAAGGCACAGACTGGGAAACATCCAGGAGTCCCAAGCAGCATGTGCTGGGTGCCTGCCTGGGGAAGGATTCCCACTGGAATCCAACCCTGGAAKGGCCACAGAGCTACAGTGCCTTCCTTGACACATACAGTTGTTTAAGGATATATAAAATAGGATTTAAGTATTAGTGACAGATCATCGCTGCCTGGAGTGTAGCCCCACACTGGAATTTTCTGTCCTTTACCTCAAATTTCCCCATCATGGCTCTCCTTAGTGTTTGGTCTGTGGGCTGGCAAGCAGATGAGGCTGTTCTGTATGAGATGCTGCTGAGTTTATAAATGTGAGATATTCAACACTCAGAATTGCTGAGGCAGCCCAGTAATCACAGCAGCTCTGTCCCAGTGCTCCTTTCTTCATCTACACAAGAGCTTTTTTGGAAAGAAGTCTATGTTCTTTGCTGGTAAACTCAACTGGTAAAATCAGCCACTGTAAAATTCTGGATTGGTTCCATACTGTATTGCACTTGGAAAATTACCTRCTTTGGTTAATTTGGTTAAATATCTTCACCTGCCATGGGAACTAGCATCTGRAAAGGATGAATGAACCATTTACCCCTCTCCCTTTGTTCTATTTCTGCTGCTGCAGACTGCAACACAGTCTGGCATTTGGTTCCAGGAAAAAAAAAATCTAAAGGAAGCAATTTTAGCAGAGTCAGGAGGATCTGCTTGAACAGCTCTAATATTGAACCTAACTGGCATGTTTTGACAAAGTTAAAAGTCTAATGACAAAATTTTGCTGAGCCTCTTAAGCAAGGCATGAAATCTATCGAGCAGCTCTGCTAGAAAAGATGCTCATGTTTCTACAAGCAAATGAGACCAATATCCAGATTATTAAAGATCCTCCAAGTATTAATAAGTATTAAATTCTGGAAAGATTAGTGGATGATGTTGGTAAATATTATTGTCCATGCTGATGTATAGTTGTGTTTAAGTGGTACAGCAGCCTCAAGTGAGTGCCCTAAGTGCCATTTTTAATTGGCCAATATTATATCCAGTGTGAACCCTTCAATGTACCCTGTGCTCAGGCATTGCTTCTGCCCTGGCTTAAGGAGAAGAAAGGCAGGTCATAAACAGAATGAATTAATACAGGCCAAGAAAGATGCTTATCCTTCTCCCTYTTATTACTCTTGTGAGCTGAGGCTGGACTCCAGCTGACAGCTACAGCCCTGTACTACCCCACAGCCCAAGTTCTGACCTGCTCTGTTCCTGCCCTCACCCTCCTGACCTTCCCCTTCTTTCTCTCCTGATCTTTCCTTTGTCCTCTTCTCCAGTCAGCTTCCAATGAGAGCTACAGTAGAGTATTTGGGCYCATTTTCCCACCAATCCTGCCCATCTTTTTGTGATGCAATCATATTTGTTTGAGCCACCAGCACTCCTGTCCCTGGTTGATGAAACTGTCCTTCAAGTTATGTGGGTGAAACATCACCCAGTAGTCCAGTGCTAAAACTGGGGCAGAAAGGGGCTCCAGTCCTGCCTGTGTGCAGGGAAACACGGGTGATGTTAGCCATGGAACCATTTGTTTGTTGTGCCTACAATGACAGAGACCACACTTAACACAGCATCATTATTTCCTAGTTGTCATCATATTTATTATTTTCTTGTCAGTGGCTCATAACCCACTAACGTCAGCTGGGTTTTATTCTCACACCACACACACCTGCTAACACACAGCTTCTCTTCACACAGATATTTATTTTTTTAGACAACTGGAACAAACCAGGATGCCCATTCAAAGAACTGTTCTTTACTAGCAGAGCTAAAGATAAGGGCTTGCAGCATGGTACAAGCTTGTATGAGGTTTGCATATTCCATGTTCCAACTAATAGCTGGAATGAGGTTCTGATGAGCCTTGTTTATCATTGTTACTGGCTGCCCCTGATTCACTACCCATAACCTGATATTAAATATCCTAAAAAGATATTTTCCTAGGTTGAGGCATGAACAGACTCATGGAATCTAAGATGTTTACTATAAGCTTTTTAAGAAGTTAACAACCCTGTCCAAACCTCTTTTCCCAGATGGAAATGAGAAGCCACAATAATCATAGAGGCTTATGATCCCATGGAATCCATCCTCAAGGTGGTACCAGGTCACTCGAACCCCATTGTCCTCCAGCCTCTTCTTGTACAACAAGCCATCGTCCCTCAGCACGTCGTACTCGCAGGTCAGGATGAAAGATTCTGGCAGCTGGTGAACAACAGAGTCTTCAGCCAGCAGTGGGCACAGGTTGGGTTCACAGAATCTCTTCACYGTCTCATAAACTTCAGCTATAAAATCAGTGGGCCTAAGCGGCTTCACACCTCTGACTTTAAATTCCTCAGGGATGTTGTCTGGACTCACCCACTTCCTATACTTCAGCCTCATGTCTGGGGGAATATGAGAGCCCTCCAAGACCTCTTGCATGTGCAGTGCATCCCCATTGAGGTACAGCAAAGCAAAGAAAGCAGCACGTTCCCGGAAGAGCAGAGGGACTCCCCGGTTCTGTTGGTAGGATGGTAAATTGAAGTCCAGGGCCTGAAGGCCTGGGTAGATGAGGATCTGAGCACGGAGTCTGGGCAGGTCTGACCTGCCTGCCAGGGTCTGGCTGACAGCAGCTGCCAGGTTGCCCCCAGCACTGTCCCCACAGACAGTGACCCGGGCGGGATCCACGCCGTAGTGCTGCAGGTGCTGCAGGAAGTGCTGGCTGGCGTTCAGACAGTCCTCGTAGGCAGCGGGGTATTTGTGCTCAGGGGCCAAACGGTACCTGGGACACGGAGACGAGAAGGAGGAAATGTCAGTAGTAGTAACCAGGAAATGGTCTCATGTGCTGTTCTTCAGCCCTATCATTTGGGGTGGCTTGGCTCTAGGTTAGAATCATCAGTGCCTCCAAACAGCTGCTCCTCCATTTGGGATTGCAGACAAACTGCAAATGGTGAGTTCAGTCACAAGGACTCACTGAAGTAAGATTGTGTCTGAATAATGATCTGAACTAAGTATTGAACAGTTCTTAGTGATGGTGAAAACTCCCTCTGTACTTCTGACAAGATTATTTAACAATTTTGTGCCTCTGCTTCCTATGTGTAAAATGGAAGGATTTCAGTGTGATTATTCTCCTTTCCCATAGTTCCCAATTTTTTGGAGCATCTTATTATATGTCCATATGCWCAGCACAAGGAAGACTCTTTTCACCTAAGTTTTTAATTGGCTTTTATAGACTTACTTAGTGTGCCAAATATTTCCATTTGTATCTTTTCGGAGTATCTCTGGGCATGAATAGTTAAGGCCTGTGAAATCTTCTTTATYACTATTTTTCTCTTTATGAACTTGACTGAATCCCATAGAAATTCCTGYGCCAAAAAAGAACATCTCCAACACCAGCACAGCTCTGCTGTGGTCCCAYAGCAACAATAATCTCCCAACTACAGAACTGGGTAGTGTTCACTTACTGCACAGACACAACTACTGAGTCACTCTCCCTGGAGAGGTAGCGACACACCTTTTCATAGGTATCTGCAAAAGAAATATTGTTGTTAGTGCTTCACCACTGCCCTCAGCTTTGAGACAGCCTAAGAAATGTCTGTTCCAAACAGGCTTCACACTTCATCTCAAATCACACGCYGAAACCACATCTTATTTCAACCTTCTAAAAAGATGAGAATATTCTTTCTACACCACACAGTCCCTCCAGGAAGTATCTTACCAAGGCTTCCAAATACCCAGCCTCCTCCATGGAAGAAGAGGATGCCTCTYCTTGGCCCATCCGAGGTAGCTTTAGGCTGATAAACCCTCACAGGTACTTCATTAAACTGCAGATCCTGGATAAAGAGCTTTGGATCCAACCCCAGTTTCCGCCCCTGTCGCACGTATCGGCCAAAAGTGATTTGGCTGCAAAGCCCAGTCTTCTCCAAAATCCTTCCCTGTTAAASGTAAAAGACATTGAGGCATCTTTAAAAGTCTGGAGTTAGCCAGGGTATAAAAACTCTGCATTGTACTTACATCAAACTCATTTGGAGGAAATTTTAAAGAAACACAGAACTCCGATTTGGAAATGAAACAATTTTCCCAAGTTCTCATATCCTGCAGCATGTAGAAAAATTTACTTGCACTACTCCAATCCAATGTCATTGYAACATCACATCAGAAATTTTTATAAAGATCAGCCAAAGTGATTGTCTTGGAGTACATATTTTAATCATCTGCATTGTCCTGCACACATTTGTGGTCATTCTTGTTTCATTTATACTTGATAACAACAACGAAATGCCTTATGTAGAAACAGTTCTTCATTGCTGAAACTAGTATTAATGATTTAGACCATAAAATTCAGTGAATTTGCAAATCTAAAGTGCTGAACTGTATTGTGCAAGTTACTGCTTTTTTCCGCACAAAAGAGCTACTGAGCAAAATGAAGTTCCTTCCTTTCCCAATGCTCTTGCAAGCTAGAATATAAATCTGATGTAGTAAGTGAAACAGAAGCTGGGAATCAAACAGTTACCATTCAGTGGCTGAACAAGATCCCTGTTTTTAATGCCCAGTGAGTCTGTCTTGTCACCTTCTAGTGGGGTTCAGGATTGCWGGGCAGCTTTGTCAGTAAATTTAATTTAAAGAGGATGTAAATGGTTTAAGAATCTGTGTGGAGGAAAACAAAGTCTGTGTGATAGCAGGGATGATGTTTGTGGCTAAARAAATGACAAAACTAAAGATTTTAAGAAATTCAAAGACAGCAAGTAAGAGATGCAGAGCTGAGGAGGGCTCTAATGCCGTTTATGCAATGCTGCCAAAGAGTCCAGGGATTAAGTAAAGCAGCCCTAACCGGATTGTGTGCCATAAATGTCAGCCGTGGCAGGAGCAGCTGAAGGGCTGCAGCTCGTTTGGTGCAAGGTGATTTCGCCTGAAGGTGCGGGCAGTTATCACGCAAAACCCCAGCCCAGCCCCGAATTCGAGGCTGCCATCAGCCGCCCGCAATCTCCGCTAACCCGTCCCAGGCACGGCTCTGAACAGGGAACGGCGTTTGCCCGCGACACGGGCAGTGCTCCCCGCGGCAGCCGGACCGGGAGCGCCCGGGACAGCATTCCCGACCGGGGGGTGCCCGGGACAGCATCCTCGATCGGGGGGTGCCCGGGACAGCATCCTCGATCGGGGGGTGCCCGGGACAGCATTCCCGACCGGGGGGTGCCCGGGACAGCATCCTCGATCGAGGGGTGCCCGGGACAGCATTCTCTACCAGGGGGTGCTCGGGGCAGCATCCTCGATCGGGGGTTGCTCGGGGCAGCATCCTCGACCGGGGGGTATCGGGTGGAGGTGCCCGGATCGCTGGTGCCCTTGCAGTGTCCGGATCGGGGGATACCCCGAGGCAGAACCCGGGTGGGCTCCCCGCATCCCCTCCCCATGATGCGGCACCGCCAGCAGCCCATGGGGACAGCGGGGACAGGCGGATCCTGCCCCGGCTCCCCGTGTTTTGTGCAACCACTGCCGCCCCCAGCCCGCGGGTCGCCCCTCGCCCCCTCGCCCCCCGCACGGCCACTCACCAGCGCGGCGGTGCCGAGCAGCAGGGTCAGCACCAGGCGCAGCTTGGCCGGCTGGTTCACGCCGGGCGGGATGTCGTAGCTGGGCAGGCCGAGCAGCACCGCGGCCGCCGCCAGCGCCGCCAGGGGCAGGAGCAGCAGCAGCAGCGCGGGCAGCAGCGCCATGGCCCGGCCGCGGCCCTGCGGGGCTCCCCCGGCAGCGCTCGGCAGAGCCGCGGCCCCGTCACGGGCCGAGTGCGGCCGCTCCGCAAAGCCGGCGCAGGGGTCATGGTGCGGGCGGCCGGGGGGAGCCGCGCGGAGCGGCCGGAGGCGCCGGCCGGGTAATCTCGGTTCAAGGAGGCCCGGCGTGACCTGCCCTGCGCGCGGTACCGGGGAACGGACGGGCCCGGCGCCGCCTCCCGCCGCCCCGGGCCGGCACGGCCCCCGCGCCCCGGCCGGCTCGCCCGCAGCTCCGCGGTGCTCTGCCCGGCGAGGTGAGAGCAAGGGCCGGCTGCCCGTGCTCAGTAAGGGCTGCCCTTGCGCWGGGAAACCTAAGGGAAGTCAGCATTTGTTTTTGTAAATAGTTCTGTTTTTTTCAGCACGGTAGGATTTTTTCCCTTTTTCCTGAAGATTTCCGTAGGATGGGGAGCACTGGGCATATACTAAACCACAAGTTTCACCTCAGCATGCGGCAGAACTTTACATGGAGGGTGATGGAGCACTGGGACGGTGTGCACAGAGGGTGTTGGTGAAGGGGCACCTGGTGAGGGAGGCCTTGCCAGTGCTCCCAAGTTTCTCTCATCCCTCTAAGGTTTCTGGAGTTTCTGGTTTTGTCTCCTTGAAAAGAATCCAGTCTCCCATTACTGGTACTTTTCCTCTCTGGAGATGTTCAAAGCACACCTGGATGTGTTCCTGCATCCCCTGCTCCAGTCTGGGGGATTGCACTGGCTTTGTCTCCTTTAAAAGCATCCAGTCTCCCATTACTGGTACTTTCCCTCTCTGGAGACGTTCGAAGCACACCTGGATGTGCTCCTGCATCACCTGCTCCAGGTGACCCTGCCTTGGTGGGGGATTGCTCTGGATGATCGCCAGAGATCATTCCCAACCCTAGCAATTCTGTATTTTCATGTCCTCAGTCTTGCCATCCTGAGTGTGCTCACTGCTGCTCTTCCTTGCTTTCATCAGCAGGGTGTAATGAAGCATCATGGAGGGAAAACACTGTCTCACCCTGTAAATAAAACTCAAGCCATGGAGTAAGCACAAATTCACAGATTCGAGCRCAGAATCACAGTACAGTACTTTCTGCAAAAATTAATACTGGGGGACACCCTTTGAAGAACATGAAAACATTTTCCTTCATATTCTCTCTTTAAGCTGTACCTTCCAGTACACACAGACCAGGAGCCCAGTTCACTGATCCTTCCTGCCTTTCTAAATCCTGATGTCAGCATTTCATCTCAACACTATATCCTACCCTCTGTGGGCATACTGGAGACTTTCCAAAATTAAAAAGGACTTCATTTCAAAATCAGAGCAGCCCTTACTTGCCTCCAGCTAGGTGTGCCCCATCAACTCTGGCCTTGCACTGCTACTTTTGCAGCCATGGAATATTTGCTCAATCTCCTCACTGAGATCTTGATCTCTGCCTATTTGTCCAGAGTTTTCCCTCCCTCACTATCGACCTAGCTTAAACTTTTTAGATAAATTAAGTCATGCTTTGGAGCTTATCAAATGGACATCACAAATAAGCTGGCTGTAGTGAACAACGTTTAATCCAAATCATTCCACATAGATTGTTTGTATAGAAGTAAATAATTTAGTAATTAAAGACAAGAAATCAATCAGATGCCAATTTAAAAAAAAAACACAGCACATAGAAAAAATGTACTATCAAAAGATTGAACTGTCAGAAGTCTCACAAGGAAAAGATCTGTGTTAATTTGAAGTTCATGGATCTTAGRAATAGTATTTTACACATCAAAAGGTGTCACATTCTTGCAGAGCAGCACTACCTGAAGTGTGAGAGCCTAAGCAGAGTCATTAGTGGGAGAAGCATAATGAGGGAGAGTTCTTTTTACAGGCCTTTTATAAATTCAACAAYCCTGTCCATTCCCCTTTTCCCAGACGGAAATGACAAACCACAATAATCAAACAGGTTTACGATTCCGTGGAATCCATCCTCAAGGTGGCACCAGGTCACTCGAACCCCATTGTCCTCCAGCCTCTTCTTGTACAACAAGCCATCGTCCCTCAGCACGTCGTACTCGCAGGTCAGGATGAAAGAT
>JACDOX010000180.1:427574-476688 GCA_014549065.1 Cardinalis cardinalis
GGTGCTGCAGGAAGTGCTGGCTGGCGTTCAGACAGTCCTCGTAGGCAGCGGGGTATTTGTGCTCAGGGGCCAAACGGTACCTGGGACACGGAGACAGCAAAAGGGTCACGGACATATTTTATGAAAACTCCTTTTGCTAAGATCTTTTCTCCTGAGAAGCTGAGAAGCCTCAGAAATGAAATGGAAACAATGATTATCTGCTGCTGTGGAATGCAACAGGTGCATCTTTGATTGGTCTTATGTGGTTGTTTTTATTTACTGGCCAATCACAGTCCAGCTGTCTCAGACTCTSTGGTCAGTCACAAGATTTTATTATCATTCCATTTCTTTCCTTGCTGGTCTTCTGATGAAATCCTCTATTCTATTATTTAGAATAGTTTTAGTATGTAATTTTCTTTTAATATATATATCATAAAATAAATAATAATAAAATAATAATAAATCAGCATTCTGAAACATAAAGTCAAGATTCTCATCTCTTCCCTCGTCCTGAGACCCCTGTGAACACCACCACACAAAAGTAACAGAAGGAAGTGTCGTAAGTGTAAGTACAAAATTTCTACAGCATCCTGGTTCTCCCTGGGTTGGACTAATTTTTTCCTCAGAAAAAAAACCTCATGAAGGTATTTTTATCTACTAAACAGGTATTTGTCCAATGAGTAATCACAGAGAAGTGAGAACCATAGAATGGGGCTGCAAGAACATAGCATGGTTAGGATATTCCCAGAGCAGCTCTGATCACAAATTAAGTGATGTAACTTCATTTTTCTCTTCTAGTGTAGACTGCTTCTGGTTTATGGATTAACTGATTTAATCAATCAGCACCTCACTGATTGATTACGTAGGATATTTCATTTTTAAAATTATTTTTTCTTTATTTAAATAACTGGGACAGTTATATTTTTCAGTATTACTGGTATTGATAGTACTAATTAGTASTATTATTACTTACTAGCATTTGATTCTCACTGTTAGAAAGCTCCTTGAAGTTCACAAGGTAATTACACCTATTTAAATGGTTCATCACCTTCCAAGTCAGTTTATTAGTAATTTCTCAACACATTGGAACTCTCTTCTGGAAAGCATTCCTTGGTTTTGTGTGCTGCCAGCATAGCTCTGTGTTGGGACACTCATGGACCTTACTGTGGGCTGTGTCTGCACTGTTAGCTGATGGAGCAGGGAGAGAAATGAAAAACAAACAGCCTCCTTGCAATTCTGTCTGGACACCTGGATCCTGGGAAAATCATAGGAAATGCTGASTTGGAAGGGACCCATGAGGATCATGGTGWCCAGGTCCTGACGAGGAGCATTCCCACCAGTTGCACATCCCTGCAGTGCTAAGAGGCAACAAGAGGCAAAAAGGCTTCTCTGGGGCAGCTGGCTGTAACTCACCCCACAGACACCACCAGTGCGCCGCTTTCCTTGGCAATGTACTGGCAGATCCTTTCATGGGAGTCTGAAACACATCAAAGGATGTTTTACTGCCCACAAATGTCCAGCTCCCCTCATCCCTCTCCCCCTGCTGCCTCCTCCCTTCACAGCGCTGGATGGGAAAGCCCAGCCAGAGTTCAGCCTTCCAGCAGCTGGAGGTTATATAACTTTTCTAATTAATTTTTAATTATTATTTCAATTAATCATAACCAGTATATTAATTATAAGCAGTGTGCTATCTTAAATCACTTTTAGGCAGCATGTAGCTAACTTTCTCTATGCAGACTATCATTGTTGACTTGATTGGGAAAATCACTGAAACTTCTAAAAGTTTTGCCAAACTAACCCTGATATGCTTCAGAGAACAAGGCCTGGGAGAGGGTGTGTATTGTTGAAATTGGATACAAGRAGGGCAGAATTTATGGACTACAAGGCCATTTTGTAGAAACCAGAATATAAAGMAGCAGCTAACAAAAGACTCAGTATGTTGGAGGAAAATACAGAGGAAAAATGCACTAAAAACACTAAAGWGGATAGAATACCAATTCATGAAAGAGAATTAAGTAATTTATGCTAAAGCAACGCCCGCCTGGCTAACAGGRACAGTGCCGAAGYGCTGAGGCGGTGGAGCCCGGCCCGGGCCGTACCGAGGCTGCAGCAGATCCCGCTGAAGCAGCAGCTAAAAAATCCCTACCAGAGCAAATATACACTAAAAAGACTAAAGAGGATAGAATACCAATTCATGAAAGAGAATWAAGTAATTTATGCTAAAGCAACGCCCGCCTGKCTAACAGGAACAGTGCCGAAGYGCTRMGGCGGTGGAGCCCGGCCCGGGCCGTACCGAGGCTGCAGCAGATCCAGCCGAAGCAGCAGCTAATGAAAGTATGTTGGAAAATCCCTACCAGRGGAAAAAKACACTAAAAATACTAAAGAGGATAGAATACCAATTCATKAAAGAGAAGTAATTTAGAACAAACGGGCATCAATTTCTTTGCTTGCTAAAAGTATATAAACTGTGGTAGAAAAGTGGAAAAGTTTTGCATCAGCGTCTGTGTGGAGGCCGGAAATCTGTCGGCCACAAACACACGGTGTACGCTAAAGCAATGCCCGCCTGGCTAACAGGGACAGTGGGCCGGCGGCAGAGCCGGGCCGGGGCCGTACCGAGGCTGCAGCAGATCCAGCCGCCGCCGTGGAACAGCAGCACGGCGGGCAGCGGGTGCGCGGAGGGCCCGCGGGGCCGGTACAGCCGCACGGGCACCCSCCCGAGCCGCGCCTCCTCCTGCCGCACCCCCGGGGCCGGGGGCGGCCTCCGCCCGGAGAACACGAGGCGCTTGATGGCCAGACTGCTGCACAGCTCTATCTTCTCAAAAATCCTGCCCTGTTGGGAGAGAGGCAGGACAGCCGGGGTGAGATGAGGGGAGAACGCGCACGGACAGCCCTGAGGGGGGCAGCCGGTGAGGGGGAAGCAGGAGAAGGGAGAACCGTGTGAGGGGCAGCCGGTGAGGGGCAGCTGGAGAAGGGAGAACCGTGTGAGGACCAGCTGGTGAGGGGCAAATGGTGAGGGGCAGCTGGAGAAGGGCAGTTGGTGAGGAGCAGATGGTGAGGGGCAAATGATGAGGGGCAGTTGGTGAGGGGCAGATGGTGAGGGGCACCAGGAGAAGGGAGAACTGTGTGAGGGGCAGTTGGTGAGGAGCAGTTGGTGAGGGGCAAATGATGAGGGGCAGTTGGTGAGGGGCAGATGGTGAGGGGCACCAGGAGAAGGGAGAACTGTGTGAGGGGCAGCTGGTGAGGAGCAGCTAGTGAGGGGCACCAGGAGAAGGGAGAATGGTGTGAGGAGCAGCTGGTGAGGGGCACCAGGAGACGGGAGAATGGTGTGAGGAGCAGCTGGTGAGGGGCACCAGGAGACGGGAGAATGGTGTGAGGAGCAGCTGGTGAGGGGAAAATGGTGAGGGGCACCAGGAGAAGGGCAATTGGAGAGCGGCAACTGGTGAGGGGCAGCCAGTGAGGGGCACCAGGAGAAGGACAATTGTAGAGTGGCAACTGGCGAGGGGCAAATGGTGAGGAGTAGCTGGTGAGGGGCACCAGGAGAAGGACAGCTGGTGAGGAACACTCATTGAAGGGACGCCTGGTGAGGGAAATTGGTGATGGGCCTCCTGGAGAGTGACAGGAATTGGTGAAGGGGCTCCTGGAGAGTGAAGGGGTGGTTGGTCACAAGGCTCCTGCTGAGGGAGGCCTTGCCAGTGCTCCCAAGTGTCTCTCATCCCTCTAAGGTTTCTGGGGTTTCTGGTTTTGTCTTCTTTAAMAGCATCCAGTCTCCCATTACTGCTACTTCCATTACCCAGCCTCCCATGTTGCTGGAAAGCCCCAAGAATGRCCTAAAAACATCATGTGTGCTTAGCTAAAGTGGAAATCAAAGCAATCTCACKTTTTATAAATATTTAATTTTAAATTTAATTAGGGAAGCTCAGCTGATAAAGCTTAGGCTCTAATGGTTGACTTAATCCTTATGTAGTAGGGAAAATCTGACTGAGGTCTAACAGAAATGATTTTCCAAACACTCTGCTCTCAAGTCAGCCCCCCAGAAGAGAAAAGCCATCGTTTAAGCCTTGATAGAGCTGGCAGGATTCTCGTATTTACATATAGAATGAAATTAACGTCTAACAACATCTAACAACTAATTTCATTCACGTAGAATGAAATTAACATCTAACAACTTTCTCACAGAAGTTGCAGCAGAGCTACTCACCAGAGTAGATGTAACAATCAAAGCAGCAACAATAAGTCGAAGTTTTCCGGGATTGTTCACTCCAGGAGGGATGCTGCAATTGGCGTACTCAGTTTGAATTGTTCTTATGATTGCTGATATGAATGAAGCAACAAAAATCACCAGCAGTATCACCGGCACTAGGTAAAAAAATGCCATTTCACGTATCCAGAGGTGATGTGTCTTCACATCTATCTTTGAATTGGCTTTTTCAGGTAACCGCAAGGCCTGGAGCAGTCCCAGTTGCAAGAGATCTCTCAAGTGTTGCTCACTTTAAAGTCCTTGGAAATGTTGTGCAATGTGCCAGCAGGTATCACATTGGAGAAGAGTCAATGTGTTTAATTTCCTGTTTATCTTTATGGTAATTGTGGGATTGATAAAGGGTCTGGTATTAAATACGGAATTGTTGGATTGCAGATGATAACTGAGTGCTGAGAGACTGCAGCTGATTCCTGAATGAATCGAGTCTATGACAGAGAGCCAGCGAATGTGGAGATTAAAATACCCCTTGCAGCTGATCTGCAGCCAGGACATGCCCTTCCTGCATCATGGGCATGCTTTACATGGTTTGGAATACATACCTTTAACAGGGGCTTCTAGAAAAGAAAATGGGAAGAAGGGAGGGCTGAGGGACAAAAGGTAAGTAACAGACTTTGCAAAAGTAAATGCATCATTCCTGTATTGTTGTTAGATTATTTGGGGCTTGAAGCAACCTTGGCTTGACCAGGTGGCCCTGCCCAGGGCAGGGCTTTGGAATGAGATGAGCTTTAATGTTCCTTCCAGCCCAAACCATTCTGTGWTTCTAGGAATCTATTCAAGCACAAGTTTTTCAGCATACACAAGAACAAGTTTTTCAGCTGGTGATTTTGTACGTTTGATAAACACAAGAAAACACTTAAAGCATTTTCCCCATTGTAATTTAAACAAAGCTGTCAATACAGTATTTCTGTTGGGAACAGTTACATTTCTAAAAGTCAAGTTAACKAATGTGACTTCATTTTTTTGAGTATAAAATACTGGTTGCCTAGCCAACAGACATCTTCTTCAAATTGGGACTCGTAAAGTCAGGTGCTACGTGTAGCAGAGTACAGGCTGTGCATTATAGCACTGTAGTGTCAGTGTCTTTCTCCTKTGCCAAAACACACGCTTCTAGGAGGAAGGAAATCATTGACTGTAATTGAATAAAACAGATCAGACCAGATGTTGGMTTAAAATTTTACTGCATCTTTTATATGTACTGAGAGAGCAGCACTTGTACTGGACAAGTGTCTAGTCCAAACAGATGATTAAAATAGGCAGACTGCAGATGGACTAYTTCAAACAGCACTAAAAGAAACTATTCTTGAAATGTCTTTTATGGTGATCACACTGGCATAAATGCTTATTAACAAATGGTCCTATATGAACATCTTATATGGAATTTAGAAGCATAAAAGACCACAGAAATGTGGCAGTKCTTACAGAAACAAAGAAATATTGCTATAAGCTTCTTAGAAAATTCACAATGCTGTCAAGGCCCCTTTTTCCAGCTGGAAATGACAACCAGCCACTATTAAATGAGCTTATGATCCCATGGAATCCATCCTCAAGGTGGTACCAGGTCACTYGAACCCCATTGTCCTCCAGCCTCTTCTTGTACAACAAGCCATCGTCCCTCAGCACGTCGTACTCRCAGGTCAGGATGAAAGATTCTGGCAGCTGCTGGATAATTGTGTCTTCAGCCAGCAGTGGGCACAGCGTGGGCTCACAGAATCTCTTCACTGTCTCATAAACTTCAGTTGTGCAGTCAAGTAGCACACGTGGTTTGTAGCCTCTGACTTTAAATTCCTCAGGGATGATGTCTGGACTCACCCACTTTTGATATTTTAATTTAATATCTGGAGGAATATGGGAACCTTCCAAGACCTCTTCCAGTTTTGTTGCACTTCCATTCAGATACTGCAACATGTAGAAAGCAGCACGTTCCCGGAAGAGCAGAGGGACTCCCCGGTTCTGTTGGTAGGATGGTAAATTGAAGTCCAGGGCCTGAAGGCCTGGGTAGATGAGGATCTGAGCACGGAGTCTGGGCAGGTCTGACCTGCCTGCCAGGGTCTGGCTGACAGCAGCTGCCAGGTTGCCCCCAGCACTGTCCCCACAGACAGTGACCCGGGCGGGATCCACGCCGTAGTGCTGCAGGTGCTGCAGGAAGTGCTGGCTGGCGTTCAGACAGTCCTCGTAGGCAGCGGGGTATTTGTGCTCAGGGGCCAAACGGTACCTGGGACACGGAGAYGAGTGTAACRGAAGGAAATAYGAGTTTTAAATGTATTGCTAAAGTCCTGGAACACCCTGATTTCTGCAGAGTTTTACTTGTCTTCTCTCCATAGGATTACCATCAATAAGATTAGGTGGTGCAGATTATTTTGTTATTATATAATCTGTTTATGATATAGTCTCTTAGGTCTTTAACAACAAATATACTACATCTTTTATATGTACTGAGAGAGCAGCACTTGTACTGGACAAGTGTCTAGTCCAAACAGATGATTAAAATAGGCAGACTGCAGATGGACTACTTCAAACAGCACTAAAAGAAACTATTCTTSAAATGTCTTTTATGGTGATCACACTGGCATAAATGCTTATTAACAAATTGCCCTATATGAACTTAGTTACTCATTTAGTTACTTTCTGCTTCAGTTTTTCATGGGTTGGACACAAATGTCTTCTGGTTTGTATCTTTGTTACATAAATTTAAATTACATATCCTTGTAATCCAAACCATTATGGCAGTATTTTGATAATGTATTAGCTTGTCATTCACACTGTGCTTCTCTAAGCATCAAGCAGGCTTTCCTTGAATAAGTGTTAAGGAGATCACATAGCTTACAATGTGTTTACAATCAGTTTTGAGTTTGGAATTGAAAATATTCATTCAAAACTTCATTTTCCAGCTAGATATCCCGAAGTGCAATTTGTGATATAATCAGACAGTGAAAACAGCCCAAGTGAGTCTTCAGTGTCTCCAAGCAACAGCAAATGAAGTTGTAAATCACATACTTGAGAAGTCCCACAGAGACATTTCTCTGAGGAAGATTGTTGCTGTGACTGAGGGGACAGGAGGTGATATTTACAGTATAGGAAATAACCTCTCAGAATCAGCAAGAGCAAAGACTCACCCCACAGATACAACCACAGATTCACTTTCTCTGGCAATAAAGCGGCACAGCTCTTCGTGGGTCTCTGAAAGAGATTTGGTGGGGTTTGGGTTTAGTTTGGGGTGCATTTTCTCTCCAGAGAAAAGATGTTATCTATTGGAGAAATCAAATAATTGCAAGAAGGAAATGCTCTCTACTTTCCCYTGTTGTTTCCTACAAAACTCCTCAGTTCTTTTATACCCCCTTCTCTTCCTATTTCAGTATTTTTTACCCTTATATCATTGTTCTGTAAGAAAAATCACGTGATCCACAGCAGATGCCCTCTTCTGGCAGCAAGAATTATGAGATTGAACCTGTGGTTACATTCAAAGTTTACAACTGCTACAGATCAAGAAACAACCAACTTTACTATTTATGAAGTATGTATTTCTTTAACTGAAATATTTCTGGTAGATATCTTACCAAGACTTCCAAATACCCATCCTCCTCCATGAAAAAACAKAACTCCTCTCCTTTGGCTGGCAGATGGAGCCTTGGGCTGGTAAATCCTTACAGGCACTTTCTCAAACCACAGATCCTTGATGAAGAGCTTTGGGTCTGCCCCCAGAGTTTTTCTTCCTTGCACGTATCGCACAAAGCTCACCTGAGTGCAGATGCCAAAGTTTTCCAGAATCTTTCCCTGTTCAAAGGCAAAGAGAACAGAGAGCTCACTCAAAGASACCCTGTGTTTTCCAAAGGGAAGGAACTGTGTGGACAGTAAACTCATAGTGTAAATCATGTATTTTTAGGGCAGTAATAAACTAATGGAATAGTTGTACAGGGATAGGAGAAAACTGRACAAGTAACAGCAGCATCAGGAGGGGTTATGAGAGAGTTACATGAACRAAGAGCAGAACCCCAAACAATGCAACATTAACAGACAGGGGAGATAAAATCCTCTGCTTCCTCAGCAGGTCCTTTACCTAACATTGAAAGCAGGTTTGGTTTTCACTGGTTATTCTATCCTTCCCCCCCTGAAATGACGTGGAAACACAGCAAAAGATGATCATTCTGGTGCTGATTTTCATGGTACAGACACTTGCCCAAAGTAGAGTTGACTAAGTTAAGAATATGTTTGATAATTGCTTTTTGATCCATTTCCTAAGTCTCACTGATGTGTGYCATGCACTGACAAGGTGATCCTGACGTATTTAGTAGGAATGAACTTCTGTTCATTCTCTGTGCCACAGGGGTATTCATGCCAGGTACCAGAAAATGAATACAAATCCGAGCTAGTGCTCCAACATAACTTTGCATAAATAAAAGGCAAATCCTCTGTTTTGAAATGCACTTGTTCAGCCATGCCAGTCAGTACTTTGGTCCTTAGGAATATTTGGATCAAGTTCATATTACTCAAGATTCTGTTATGAATATTTCTTATTAGCCAGCCACATTTTGCATGGATTGTCAGTAGTGTCATAATTCTCAATATATTTGTCTACAAAAAGCCTTTTTTTTTCAGCGATTCCAGATATTTATAATATTCTTCATGCCTGATCTTGAGGAAAGATTTTGTGAAGAAACTTAAGACCTTTTGCAATGTATTGATTTTATTTTTTTACAGAAACTAGTCTTAGTGTCTCCAGTTGTATCATAAAATGATCTATTCTTTTGTATTTGCTATTTTCCAAGCAGGAATGGAACAATACCAAGGATATTTTAACTTTTACAATCATCCTGTTTGTTTTCTTTCACCCTGTGTTGCTTATATTGCAGCATACAATGCTGSTTTATGGTGGGCAGTGGATTGATGATTAAAAGAGAACTGGCTTTTCCAGCTGCTTAAGTGATGTAATTTCTTTCTAATTACAACTTCTGTGCAGCCAAAGCATTAGAATATATATAAATATCTAGAATTCCTTACTATGGTTGACCATAATCTAGAATATTTATAACAGAGAAATTTTTTCTTTGTTTTCCTTTTAAAATTTTAAATAGCTTGTATCTCTTTGCAGATATTCCATTAAATTAATTTAGTAAATATATGCACAACCTCTGTCACCTCCTGTCTAACTCCATGTCTCATCAGAGCATCACCTATCATTACATAGAAATACCTGTGATTCAGKGAGCTCCTCTGTCAGCAGAGCTCACCAGATGTTGAGTGCTGCTCTTGGAGACTGATTACCTTCCCACACATTTTACAAGCTGCTTCACCTGGAGAAGTTGGGCTGGTCAGAGCCCCTCATTTCCATCAGATAATCTGCTTAGTTGCTGCAGGAGTTATATCAATGTGCTTTGGGCAGAAGAATTCCTTCAGCTCCTCTTGAGCAATGTTACTTAATTTTGTCACTTATGTGACAGAAACTTTTCCTTCCCAAGGCCAGTTCTGAAATGTTCAGCTTCTCACTTCATATACAAAATAAATACAGAATTCTCATCCCCATGCCCACGAAAAGCTTGAAAGCACAGTCCAGAGACATCTGGTATAGTCTGAGCCAAGAATGGAAATACAAATGATCCAACATGGATAAACATTATAAATCAAATGATTGCTAGGTCAGCTGGAGTCAGGGCAGAAGCACAGTCAGACTTTCACACACTTGTGTTAAGGCAGCATTTAGGTACCGCCTCAGAYAGAGCTGGGCAGGACTGGATTAGAGCAGTGCAGTGTCAGAAGTCTGGCAAAAATTTCTTTAGCAACACTCAGCTCAATAAAACATGCAGCATGACAGCAATGTCCTGCTCTCCTCTCCAGAACATAATTCCATGCAGGCTTCTAGCACTGTAATAAGTTTAAAATCTACAGGTTCTCTGTTCTTCCCCCAAAAACCACACCAGTTCACTTACCACCACAGCTGTGCATATTAAAATTATATGAAYGATCCGGAGCTTTGCAGGCTGAGTCACTCCAGGAGGAATTTCTGAGTTGGAAAAATCAAAATTAATTGCCCCTATGACCAACAATATAAATGAAGCAAGAAAACCAGCTAAGAATAACACTAGCACTGTGAGTCCAACTGCCATTTTTCTGAACTGCAGTGATCTGAGATGTCTTTGATTTGACTTTCCAATATATATTTGTCTTGTGACTTCCTGATTCTTTGTTAATCTTCCTGATTCTTTGTTTGCTCCAGTAAAAACCTTTCTCCTCCCTTTCACAAATACATTAGCAGGTATCTTTCCCTCTCCCACTTTCTTTCCCCCCATTCCTGTTATCTCACAAAAGATAAGTTGGTCAAAGTCCTTGATTTGTCAGTAAATCTATGCCAGCAGCATTTTGGAATTTTTGCAAGAAACCAGTGCTTAGCTGGGAGAAGAGTGTTACRAATGAACTGCATTAGATGTAAATTAGTTGGAGRTGGAAAATGGACAGAGGGCATTTGTGTGCTTTGAGATTGTGGCACTATAAAACACCMATCTGGAGAGGTTCCTCAGGAGTGGGAACCTGCATGTGATGATTGTCCCTCAAAAGGGCCAAAGGGGTTGTCACCAGTGCTCTTTGGAAARGTGCATTAGAAAATTCTGTCATTACCCAAATCTCAGTTCTTTTTAGTATTTGTGCTTTCTTCTAACAGAAGAACATGCTTTTAAAAAGCCACAGGAGGTTGACTTCAGCTTCATACTTAGGTGACCCTGTTGCAGGTAACTTTCAGTAACAAATACAGCTGAGAATGACTTAAGATAACCAGTGATTAAAGAGTTCTGAATCAAACTGCTTTATCTTGCTCTTGCTGAGGAGTAGGATTGTGCTAATGTGGAGAAGTATATTTTAAATGATGCACATAAATTAATTGTGAATCTAAGCCTGCAACTCTTCAAACGACTAGATTGTCAGGACATTTAAATTGCAAATTCATGGGGAAAGAAAAGAGGTAAAAAATCTAAACTTATTAGGTAGCAATGGRGGGGCTTGGGKTTTTTTTTWATTTGTTGTTGTTGTAAAGTCAAATTATAAGTGATGGGGGGAAAGTACCATGTTATTTTAGTTACAAAACTTTATAAAAATTTAATTTCATATTGTTTCTCTAGTGGGAAGTTGAGTGTTTTAAATAGGGCACATGGTCATCATAAAATAAAATATTCTGAAGTAGAAGGAAATCTTGTTTCAAAAATCAGCAAAAGCCCAAATTTGAAAAAAAAAAATTGTTCATCCAGCAGTGTGTTTGTGAACTTTCACTTTGTATTGTGTTTTCACAGTTGTGTGGTTATATCCAGTTGTTTGGTAGGTTAATTGCTGACCACATCACAGATGTGACCAGGTAAAAGCAGCAGCATTGTGGTCTCTGCCTCTTCTGTGTTGTGTTCTTCCTTTCACCACAGGAGGGGGGTTTCAGTTGTGTTCATTAGCCAGTATGTGCTTAGCAAATGTAACTCTCACTCATGTGTTTAGCAAATGTAACTCTCACTCTTATAACAGAAATATTTGCAGTGCAGGTTTTTTTATTTTGTTGTTGTTGAAAGCATCACAGAATCACCATAGCATTACAGTGATAATATAGATAAAATTGTGCTTCTCTGCCTTCTTTACATGATTTTCAGAATTTTTTTCAACGCAGCAGGACAGGTAGCCTTGAGCATAAGATAATCTTGAAAGAAAAAAAAGGGTTATGGAAAAGTCTCATCTCTGCACTTCTCTGACATCCACACACTCATTGAAGTTCAGAGATTCCAGTTGGAGAATGAAGTTCCAAAATGAAACATCATTTYTCAGATCCCAAACAAAATCAAACTCATGCTAGTGCCAATTTAGGATTTCTGCTCCAGACAAGAGCCTTCCTTTTGACTTCCCTATCTCTGTAGCAGTGTAGTTTTTGTAGAGACTAAACCTGGAAATTAAATTCATGGCTGCAATTTCAGTGTCTGCTGYAAGACTTCATAGTAGCTGAGTTCTCCATCTGATACCATCAACACCTCTGTCTGTCACAAGGGCCAAAGCAGATCTCAGTTGTTATCTTCAGCTTTTCTGGGCTGCTGAAGTATCTTCATGGAGATTCTTGTCTCTTGCCTCAGTGTGTGCCAGCCATGCAAAGATACTGAATTGCTGTAGTTTTAGGGAAACAGGATGCCTTGCCTTTTTCTTGTTGKTCTTATTGGTGTGTTTTTACAAGAATATTTTCTAGAATGTTTATTATTATTATTTGAACTAGAAAGTTCAAATAATATTAACATTTGTTTGAGAGTCACTACAGAAGCAGAAATCAGAAACTACAAAATGCAGTCAAAATGCAAACGATAAATCAAAGGTGTTTATATCTCTTGCCAAGTATAAATTCATAGAGATACTGCATGACTTGCATCTTCCTTCTGAAAAATACTTCTATAAACTGTTTATATAATTCACAATACTGTCCATTATCTTATTTCCAGATAAAAAGGAAAAAATCCCATAGCCAAAAAAGGCTAAAATTCCATGGAAGCCATTCTCACAATGATACCAGGTCACTTGAACACCATTTTCCTCTAGTCTCCTCTTGTATAACAGACCATCATCCCTCAAGACATCAAACTCACAGGTCACAATGAAGGACTCAGGGAGCTGGCAAATAATGGAATCTTCAGCTAATAGTGGGGAAAATGTTATTGATAAGATTTCTTTGATAGCTTCATGGACTTCAGGTTTATATGATGCAGGTTTTGGTGGTACATAGCCTCTAACCTTAAATTCATCAGGAATAAGATCAGCACTTACCCATTTTTTATACTGGTGTCTCATACTATCAGGAACATGGCAGTTTTGTAGAACCTCTTTCCAAAATGTGGGTTTTTTGTTAAGGTAACGAAAACAGAAGTAGATGATCATCTTCCGGGACAACATGGGGACAAAAGCGTTCTGCTGGTAGGAGGGCAAGTGGAAATCCATYCCCTGGAGTCCTGGGTAAAGCAGGACCTGAGCACGTACTTTTGGCAGATCCCTATCATTCAACAGTATTTGGCAAATAACTGTAGCAAAATTAGCCCCACAGCTGTCACCACTAATGATGATGAGACCAGGATCCACGTGATACTCTTCTAAATTCCTCATGAAGTATAAGGTGGCATTGAGACAGTCAAAATATTGCCCTGGGTAGGGATGTTCAGGAGCCAGACGGTACCTGAAATGTCAAAGTGGAGTTATAAACATTCCATTTATGTTGTTTGCAGTTGCTGTGGTAGTTATGCAGACTTTTTTTCTTAATTTTAAAGATTATATTTGGGTTTAACTWATATAGATTGGAAGGCCAAACTAATGATGCCACAGCTATTTTAGAACACTTTCCCTATAAGCAMATTTCTAAATTAAATGAGAGGTTGAAGTGAAAAATAGGGATGTGATCTAAAACAGTTAATATTTTCAGCATATTTTTCAGAAGAGTTTCAACTGAGAGCTGTATTCCCATAAATACTTCTATGGCAAAATAGCACTTACCCAACAGACACAACCACTGAGTTGCATTTTTTGGCCATATAGCGGCATACTCTTTCAAAGGCTCCTAGAGAGAAAGTTCAGCAGAAATGATGATTTGAAAAYCAAATATCCTTTAGAAATGAAAATACAGATCCCTGAACATGTGCTACGTGGAACTCACTGCAAGATGAGACTGATAGGAACTCGTGCTATGGAATTTGGTCTTTACACATTAATTAATCCATTTGCTGTTGGCCAGTGGCTCTCAGGGCATCACACAAGCATGTAAGGATGATGATACTAGGGAAAGCCAGAAATCTGTCTGATACGGTCTTACATCTCACTTGGYGGTCAACAAAAGGTGTCTCAGGAGTGTTTAGGCTGAGGACAAATAAGAATAAGGAGCATACAGGAATTTGAGGCTTAGGGTGCTCCTTTGAGACAGAAGCTGTCTTTATACCTAATGCCCTTGATTAGCATTTCTTCTGTGAATTACCCRAACCACTTTTTAAGCCCATGATTTTAACCTTAACCATAACAGCTTTGTGCAAGGAGGAGTTCTCTCACTTGCTTACAAAGGTGTGAAGAGCCATTTCTAGTTGCTCCTTTTGTACCTGGCATTCACTGCTTCCACATGGTGGAATTCTTGTACTGTAAGAAATGGTGGATAAATCCTTCCCTGTTTAACTTCTCTTGCTTCTCATGATTTTATAATCACTTAGTGTATCTGTCTTTATGCACCTTTTGCAGCCTGAAGAGTCATAGTTCAYTCACATATTCTCTGCACAGAAGCATTTTTCTCATCTAGGCAGCCTCTCCAAGTCTTTCCAGTACTGCTTTGTCATTTTTGAGGAGTGGGAAACAGAACTGTAAGCACTATACTGTATGTAGATACACCATGGATTTATTACAGTGGCATAAAAAGGTTTCTTGTTTTGTCTTTCCTACTAATAATTGTTAGCCTTTTGTTTGCTTTTTGACTGCTACTGTGCACTATGTCAACAATTTCAGRTAACTTCCTACCATAGTCCCAAGAGCTCCTTCCTGCTCCTGCTTGGAGTCCATTGCTTCATTGATAAGGTCAGAATGCTCTGTTTATCTGTTTGACTTCTCTACATGCCATTTCTCCTGTCATTTTATTGTCTGATCCTCTGCTGTCATAAAGACATTCTGCAGTTTTTCAGCCATTCATTTATGACCCTCAAAGGATTTAATACCACAGCACCTTGCACCATCTTTTCTGTTTGAATAAATGGATTGAATAAATTGATTAGCACTGCTCCCAGTACAGATCTCCTTATGGGAATCTCTCGGGAAATTCACATAACCCATCTTTTTTCTGTCTTTCAATCAGCTGTAGTCCAAATGAAAGACCTTCCCTCTTGTGTCATGGATGTGTAGCCTCTTTAGGAGACTCTTYTGGAAATCAAAGTGGGTTTTAGCAACTCAGTCTCCTTTATTCRTGTATTTGCTGAGTTAAAAAACTTAAATTGATGAAACTGATAAAGAGTGGGTTTAGATTAGATATTAGGAAGAAATTCTTCCCTGTGAGGGTTGTGAGGCCCTGGCACAGGATGCCCAGAGCAGCTGTGGCTGCCCCATCCCTGGAAATGTTCAAGGCCAGGTTGGACAGRGCTTRGAACAGCCTGGGATAACAGAAGGTGTCCCTGCCCATGGCGAGGACTTGGAATGAGACTTAWGGTCCCTTCCACCCAAACTATTCAACAATTCTAGGATTTGAGAAGTATGACATCCGTTTGAAGAATAAGCCATAGTTATCTGTTCACTGATTTTTTYCAGTTAGCATCTGCTAATTTGCTGGTTGCAGACTTCAGGCTTCCTAGGCTGGAGATTCCCAAAGGCCTTCTGAAAGCTTGTCATCATGTTGTTTTCCTGTTATCAAACACCAAAAGGAATTGAAGCCAAAGGTCAGGTCCCACTCTCTGTGTACAGGTATGGCTGTTACATCAAGCCATGCCACGTGAACAGGGACTCACTGTGCAACTTGTGGTGTGTTTTTTCCTTCTAGTGAGAGGAATTCACCTGCCACTGAGATCACAGAGTGCCTGCCATTCCTGGAGTCCTCACTGCCACCCAGRCTAGCTCTAGACATGAGCCTGGCACTCCCCCCAGGCTCCTGTGCTCTGAGAACAGCAGGGTGGGTAATCTGTGCAGAGGGGAGCCCATGGCACAGGACTTATGTGATTCCTGCACAGGGCTGAAGGATGCCAGGAAATTCAAGTCTGCCCAGTATAGTGCAGACCTACCSTTTGAAACAGTAAAGGATTCAAACCCCTCAACTTGCACTGCCTGACCCCTGGAATGAAGTTCARGTTTCCATGCTAGGGGCCTTGGCTTGCACAGAAGGCACTCAGAGCCTTAGCTGCTCAGAAGGAGATCCAGAGCACTCATGGAGCTGAACTCTCAGCTGCTGAGACAAGGGTTGTCTCCCTTTCTGGAARAGAAATCAAGTATCCTGTGTCATGTCACCACAAAAATCAAACTTCCCCAAATTGCTCCTTCGTTATTTATATTTCCCTTCATTTGGATTCCTGGTCTGCATGAATGGGAATTTATTTAAAGATTTTTTAAAATGTATTTAAATCCTTCCTTGGACCCATATTATATATTTTATGTAAGACTGGGTAGTCTTAGTAGAGCAGCATCCCTCACTGAGAGCTGAGAGCAGGGCGAGGGAGGAARCTCTTCAGATGGGTGTTTTATTGTGCCACAAACTCAAAGCACACAAATGCCCTCTGTCCATYTTCCACCTCCAACTAAYTTAATACTAATGCTGTTCATTCACAACACTCTTCTCCCACCTAAGCATTGGTTTCTGGATCTATTGCCYAAAGGAAGCAGAGATGGGACTCCCTTTAACACGAGACTATTCATTCCACAAATASTTTCCAGTTTGTGCTGAGCAAAGGCTGATGACACTGGGAAGGACAGGGCTGACATTGACTGACACATGCCTAAAGGCAAAAATGTAAAGGTTTGGATTTGACTTGAAAAATAAAACTTGCCCATTTCTTACTAATGCTCCCAAATGTGCCAGCGCCTCCATGAAAATAGAGAATTCCTCTTCTTTTGCCAGTGGGTGGGCTTTTGGGCTGATAAATCCTCAAGGGTACCTCATCTACTGTGAGATCTTTGATAAGCAGTTTGGAATCTCTCCATGGAGGTATCCCATTGAGCACTGCTCGCAGTATGGTTAAATCATTGCAGATCCCCAGCTTCTCCAAAATCTTTCCCTGTTGAAAAGAAAGAATTTGGAAGAGGAGGAGTAATGTTGGCTTCTTTCTGAACAGTACATTATTCTATGTACATGCAGTTCAATGTGCACAGGATACATCTAAGTATTTGTTTTAAATTTTCATATGAAACAGTTTCCCAGCATAAAGTGGCTGCAGTTTGCCTGAAAAATCTAAAGAAGCTTTTAAGATTAGTCATATTAATTTTATGAGTTAAATTACCATGTTTTGGATTCATATATCAATGCTTACAGGCTTTAGGAACATGAACTGCTTTTTTTCTYTTTTTTTTYCCCTTAAGTAAGACATTTTCCTCCTGCTCCCAAATATCCTACCTAAGCAAAAGTGAAATCCTCAGGTTAAGAAATTTAACTTACCGCGACCATGGTTGTGATCATTAAGGARTGGAAAACACGAAGCTTTAGAGGTTGCTCAATTCCAGGTGGCAGTTCTGTGTTGAAAAAATCATATAATACAACCCCCCAAAACAGGGCTGGTATTAAAACAGGAGAAATAAAAAACATTCCCAAAATTGCTAAAGTTGTAGAAACGGATGCCATTTCACTTCAAAACAGGAGTGAATGATATAGAACTGGGTTAAGCTCTGTTTTCAAATGCATCTAAGGCGTCTTCACAGAAGACTGAGTGCTCAGTTCATATGCAGAAATTAAATGTGTATTAATGTTGCAATGCAATGTAATGCAATTTTCTCCACCCTTCTTTTGCTAATGATATTATTCACAACACTTGTATGCTTTCTCTATAACCTTTACAAACCCTTTACAAAAGGTGGGATTCAAACTATATGGAAGTGATTAATACTACGAGCTTTTCACTAACAGGGAGAAATTATTATTCAGAGGGGCCTTGATTTGAAGATGGTCTTTTTGATTTGCAGTGGATTCATTTTGGATGGACATTCCTGTTGCAGTGTTAAATTTTAGTGATGTGGGGCTACTTGCATTTGTCATCAAAGCATTTATACACTTCTCTGAGAAGAAAAATACTSAAATCCACTTTCTTTTAAAACTCTGTTTCATAGGGGAATGACACATTCATGCTTTAAATTTTGTTTAAATAAAAGTATATTTGTTCTGTGTTTTAAATCACTACAAGCCTGAATGTACACAAAGGTGTCTCCAGACACTTGAGTGTATGTTTGTAGATTGAAGCCACTGTTGCTGCTGGTRAAAGCTTTTTAGCAATTAACCCTCAAAGTTTCATATTCACTGTAATTCTTGTTTGCAGTTYAGTGTAGAGGCATTATGAATACATATGTATTGTGAGGGATTGGTAACAGTGGGTKGCAGTTGTTTGAAGTAATTTTTCTGGTGTGTGTTCTTCTTACTAGAATTACGTTTTCTACACGATTTAAAATTTACAGCTGCCACACATTTTGTGCCTTGGCTTTTAAAGTGGAATTCCAGTCTGAAAACTGATTTAGTCTTTAGTTTCATTAGCACAATATTTAAATCAAAGCAACACTGACAGCTGATTTGCACAACATTGGCTTGTGAAGGTAAGGATGTGTGGGATGAAGCAACGTCATAAATTTGTGTCAAGGTTTGTGAAATAGGGAGATCATTAGAGCCTTTTCTGGGCTGAGATGGGCTAGTTTGGAAACTTTCCCTTCCACAGAGCACAAATTTAGGATACAAATAGTTAAAATGTTAGACTGTAGAGTATTGAAGCCAAAACCAGGTGCCCATGGCCAGTGCTCAGCTTGTCCTAAGTTCATCAGATGTTCTCCACAGGGCTCTGTAGCACAGCTGGGGCAGCCCAGTGGTGTTTGTGGTTATTATTTCTAGAAATGTTTCCCTGTAGTGTGATATTATAGCACAGCCTGTGGGGATTTGGCTTTGTTTTGCCATATATTCCTGTAAGAACAGCACAGTTTAACTAAGTGCTTATTTCTGATGTCTGTGCCATCAGTCAAAATATCCTGAAATAAATTCTCACATGAATAGCAGCTCTGAATCTTGTATTTCAGCATTCTTGATGATTTCTTATATTTGAGTCCTCARAGGAGGCAATTTCTGTGCTTTCTAAAGAATCTTTAATCAAGAATAAAAAATTCTTAAAGCTACTTAGTACTTCAGTGGCAGTAAATGAAACTTTTAAAGGTGACCAAAGGCAATTTAACACCTGCTATTTATGTGATCAGATTATGAAAGCCTTATATCAAAGAGCACATGTCTGTCTGCTGTTACCTCTATGAGCTCTTGCTGACACTGTTTTGACACAAGATTTCTTCTCCTATTCAGTGAGTCAGTAATTAATCAGCTTTAATCAAAACCAAAACACCTCACACATGCCACCCCTCTGTTTTGAAACCTTGCTGGACCTGATAGAGTAGGAGGGAAATAGCTTTACTGTCTTTTTATTTAAAAATAAATTTACAAAGGGACAGTTTGGAGTTTTTTGTTCATTTGCTCTGGTAGTTATTTACAGAATCTGTTGTACAGTCATKACAATCTGAACAAAAATCTTTCAGTTCTGCATTACAGCCTTTCTGTTGTTAAAAAAATGTTGGTGAATCAAGGTTTCAAAATAATATCCTAATGTTTTGATCTCTTAGTATGTTATACTGTTGGAGTATAATCAGCATGTGAACTTGGAGCCTTTTCTAGCTCTGTGCAGTTTGCACCTCCAGTCCTCCTTGTCCTTTAACTCAATGTCCAAATTTATCCAGAATCAAGCAAATCCCATGGTCTGAGAGCTGCTTGGTCCTTCTGGGGATGTTTATGTTGACAATTGTGTGAAGACACTTGGTGCTTTATATTCCATATATTTCATCTATTTCCAGTCTGGCAAGCCATTCCTGTAGCCACAGGATGGGTAGGAAATCTATGGTCAGTGTCAGATTCTCAAGTTGTTACAAAACAGTCAGTGAGGTTTTCAGTGGGTTTTTTTCCCAGTTGTTTTTGAGGTGGTAAATATCCAAAGAATGTTTTTATTTCATTTGAATCCACTGCATGAAATGARTACCTTGTATCTTCACAAACAAAAAGGCTTCTTCTCTATCTGGCAGTAGAGAGGTTGGTCTTTAAATGGTGAGGGTTTAATGTGTTTTGCTTGAGCCATATTTTTGTTTTTCAGCAAACTCATCCCAACCCCCAATTTCCACAAAGTCTTTACCTATTGATGAGAACAGCCTTGCATGAACTAAAGGCTGATGAGATTCCACTAAACCAGAGAAAATGAACACAGTGTGGAGTTTGACATTGTAATGAGAGTTATGAGCCTCATGTGGTTCTTTATTGTTATAAAACAGCTTCTCAGAGCTCATAAAATGATTCTTTATTCATTGAACTTGGAGTTTAATTGGTAATGTAGTGCTTGATGAGTACAGAATTGACAATAGCTGGGTAAATTCTTCCTAAAATTCATTCTCTTCTTGATTTTTCAGCATATTACTAACAGTTATAATAATGCTGGGAATGGGAAGTACCATAATGATACCTACCCAAAGAAATGTGATCTTTGCAGGTTTTCCCAAGACTCAGCTTTGTGGATTTTCTAAAGCTTTGTAGGCTGAGAATGTGTTAAACTCATCAACTTCCCCTTAATTATTAGTGGAAGAGGCAGGAGCTGACAAACCCAACCCTATGCAAGGCAGGWGCACTTAGGGCAGTTGGTGCCAATGACTTCTGTGACTGTCCTGAGTTATTGGTTTTCTTGAGAAGTCTCTCTAAAATGTTACAACACATTTCACTTGTGTTGCAGGCTGTTTCCAGCACTGCTAACCTGCAGTCAGTTGACTGTTGCAGAGTTTCTCTGTGTGACACAGGAAATCCTATGATGAGTAACTGAAGCATTGTAAAGTAGTCAGCTGTGATGACTGAGTATTGATTCCAGCAGCTATAGCCAGGAAGCAGAAAACAGGAAAAAATAACATATTAAAAAGAAAATTTAAACCCAGAAATAATAGCTTCTGATAGAGTTATTTATTTTTTAAATGTTCATTTCAAAGTGAAACACTCTGGTAAATATAATTTGCCTTGCTTTTAAAAATTATTCTTATTTGCTCTAGGTAATTTAGCAGAACGATTAGAATCTGTAGAGTACTTTAACTGACTTTGTTTTTACCACTTCGAGCATGGGAGGAACTTGTCATACTTCAGTTCACATTTCTTCATTTCACATTATGTAAACAACTGACTGAAGGCACCTCAGAGCTTTTCATACCTGTAAGCCTGAGTCTTCTGATCTGTGAGATGGATTTAATATGCCCTTCACAGTGACAATAAGAAGCATTAAGAAATTACAGCTTAGTACATGCTGTACCATACTGGTTTTTAAAGGTGCTGTGTATTTGCTTCATCTGCTTCTACATTTAGGCTGCCTCCTACCTACCTTTCAGTGTCCTCCCTTCTYGTTATCTCCATCTCCCCACCCAAATAAGTAGCTAGTTCCTGWATGCTTTGCTCTTACAACAGAAAGCTACCTTGCACTTGGCATAAATCTTTCTTTYAGCCTTTTCTTTCTGCCTTCTCTTCTTTGAAGTCTGTGCCTTCCAAATTACTCCTAGGCTAAACAGCTGCTAACAAATTCTGGAGTAAAAGCTGTACTGTATTTAAAAACAAAAAAAGATGAATGTTATGTATTAGCATTCAGTGATGGAAATTCAGATCTTGTGTTGTGCAGTTCAGAGCAGGTGCATTTTTGAAATGCTCATTCAGCTGGAGGGTTTTGTAGAGCAGCACTGGGAAATGTGGATGGATTGTTGGGTGTCTGTGTCTCTGTTGCTGTGCAGTTCTGTTCTTCAGAGTGAATGAATTCTGCTCCATACAYATGGAATCCAAAAAGCTGCTCTGGAACATCCACTTGGGATTTCATGGTAAATATAACAACTTCGACTGCMCTTCTTTTCCCTTGGCCAGGTTTATCTGAGTCTCAGTATCCCAGATATTCAGGTTAGCAGTGTCTGCACTCTCATAGGAATCAGCAGAAACAGTGAATAACTGAGACAAGGAAGACAGCAATAAAAACAGCCAGAGTTTGCAGGATTCTGCCTGAGCAGTACAGAGAATGGGTATCATAGGCAGASAATAGTGTTAAATAACATTATTTAKAAATGATAGAGCTAGTAAATTTGGAATGTTTTCTAATTTCCTGTTTATTTTAAAAATGCTATGGTGTCTGAGTGGTAACTAGTGTGGTATAAAGAGGTGATGTGAAGACAACAAAGCAGAAGATAACTGAAGTTGTAAACTTCTGTAATTCACCACTCCAAACTTGATTGRTTAGAACAGGTAATCTAAAGTTGTTATGGCTTAACATGTGCTCTGTTATTAAACAGAAAGCTTCAGGGTATGAAGGCATAAGAACAAGTTCAGTAAAATATTGAAATCAAACCACAGTTTGACCTTTGGGAATGTGTTTCAGGTACTCACCTTGTGTGCCCAGAGCACCAAGAGGTTTTCCAGGTTATTACAGACTCAGCTGGTGCTGACATCTGGTGATGGAATGATGCAGGGCAGTTTGCTTTCCCTTCCTTCATTTCCTTCAACGTCTTCCTGTCACACAGAGCAGCTCAAAGAGTGTCAGGCCCTCCCAGCTGCACTGAGCTTCCCAGCATTTCACTGGTTTCCAGGTTTCTCACTGGTTTTCAGGTTTTGACAGTGTACCAGTCTGCTCCTGGATCCTTTTATTTGTRTTACAGTGCTCATGGGCAAACTCTAGAGACCAGTTAAAGAAATGTGGCTCATGCCCACCTTCTGTGGGGTTAATACCTCTGGATGGACCAGCCTTGTCCACACCCTGTTCCTGTCTGGAGGGCAGCTTGGGCTGTTACTTCACTCAGGGTGCAAACCATGGAGGGAATTATCACCTCAGGCACCTCACCCTCCTCCCTTGAGGAAGGAACTGTTGGTTTTTGTCAAGATGGGAAAGAACTGCCCCAGCTAAGGAAACTTACTTGTCAACATTTTATTTTCCTAAGTTCTTCAYAGGTAAAAACTCATCAATAACCCAGGAGCTCTAGGTTTAAAAAGAAATAATCTGTAGTATCTTCATCAYATGGTCTTTGGGGTGTAATACCCATGAGAGGTTTGACAGCTGTCAGCCTTTGTGTTAGTCTGACTCATTGTGTGTTTTAATGTCAGGAATGTACTGCTCTGTCACTTTATGGACAAACTGCCACTGGTGTCATGTGAGCATTCATGGCATGGGTTGCCCATGTGGAAAACAGGAAAACAGGCATTCAASAGTGGGCATTCAACAGCACAACAGCACTCAACAGTGTTAGTGTGTGCCTAGAAATCAGGAAAACACTGGAGAAGATTTTCTGAGCTTTATGCTTATTTGCATTGTATTCATTCAGAGATGCCATATGKAAGATCCCTATAAAATTTCCCCCTTTTCCTGACTACTATGTGAGTGTAACTAAATGTAATTCATATTGTTCTGGCAGGCTTTCTTTGCTCATATGCTGAGTTTAAATAGCCATGTAGAGYATTGCAGGAAAGCCTTTCCCTTGGTTGTAGGGTGTCTTCTCTTGGATCATGTGTCTTACATAACTGTCTGCAGCAGCCTTGCTTTTGGTTATAGTTTAAATGAGCCAGTGGGGGGCAGAAAACACCYAGAGTAATATCAGATACAGAGAGTATTCTTTGAAAATTATAGAGCTAGGAATTTCCCTGACAAGAATGGTGGTAATTTCAGTGTGGGTAGTGTTCCAGGTGTTAATTTAAGCACAGACAGTCAGAAGTTTTGACTGTCAGTAAAACTGCATCCTCACCCTGGTTTTGATTCTTCATGGAAATGCATCCTGCCTCCAAGCAGAACTTACTGAAGAATTTAAGACAATGGAGTCTAGTGACATCATAAGTTATTTTAATTCAGGACATAAGATTATAACAAAACCTGAAACAATGACACTGTTCTACAATTATACATTCACCTCAGAATGGTGTAAATAAAACATTTACTGACATTTCTGGCAATACTYGAGTTCATTTCTGAGAAAATAGCTTTACATTTTTGTAATGCCATTTTATTTTGTATTGGTTTCCTTACTCATTCACCTCTTGTTGTAAACAGTGACCTGAACTTAGATTTTTTTTTATTTTTTTAAATTTTCTCAATCATTCTCCTTTCTCCCCAATGGCACTTGACACTGTCTCTCAAAGGGAGAGYCCTTCCTGAATCAGGCAGTGCTGGCCTACACTTTGTAAAGGAACTGATATTACTTTATATTCCCATGTATCTATTATCTATATATAAAATGTATGTGCATTTTCTTTAATAGATGTTGTTTTCTTTAACCAATACTTGTTATAACATCTGTAGTTCCAGGCCTGCCCTTTCCTTCTCTTCCTCTCCTTCTCTTCCCCTTCTTTCATTTCTGTCTATGTTTACATTTATCCTGCTACATTCAGTTCTTTTTATGCTTGTCTCAAATTGAGCTCTCACCAGAYACAGGCTTTCTTAACTCTTTAACCACACTCTTTATATACTGATCCTGTAGATTCACACCCTGTTACCTGCCCCAGGTTGTTTCCAAATGTGGTTTGTGTTCTAATAGTACCAGAACTTTACTGAACCAGACCACATTGCAAACCCCATGCTATAAGGATGAGATATTTAATGGCTACAAGAGAGAACTGAAGAGCTRGCAGAGGAAAGAAATGTAAATTCACCTGATTTTGCCTCTCCTGAGAGAAAATTAAGCAAAGGCCATCATGCAATCAAATTAGTGGGTAAAAAGAAGACAGATGCAATGCAGAAATTTAGGGTGATGATTTAAGGAAAGGAAAATTGAGGATTTAAAAAAATAAGTTTGTAAGTAAAAAGAGATAGGAATCAGGAAAAGAAAGCAAGAAATGGAATTTACATCAGTCTTAGAAAATTTACAATCTTTTGCAGGCCTTTAGCTCCRGAGCGGAATCCTACCACCTTACCAAAAAGTGCTAAGAACACTGTGCCATGGAACCCCTCCTGCAGATGGCACCAGGTCACTTTTATACCATGGTCCTCTAATCTTTTCTTGTACAGCAGTCCATCATCTCTGAGCACATCAAATTCACAGGTCAAAATGAAAGTCTCAGGAAGCTGAGCAATCACAYTGTCTTCAGCCAACAGTGGTGCAAAAACAGGGTCAAAAATGGACTCAACCATTTCACAGAGTTCTTTTGAGGGTAGATATGTTGGACTTGGTTTGTAACCTCTTGTTTTAAACTCATGAGGGATGTAGTCAGGACTCACCCACTTCTGATATTTCAGTCTCCGATATTCTGAAACATGGCAGCCTTTAAATACTTCTTCAATGATGCCCAAGTCCATATTAATGTACTTCAAGCCAAGAACAAGGGTTCGTTCCTTTAGCAAAATGGGGACTCCCTTATTCTGCTGATAAGAAGGYAAATTTAAGTCCACACACTGCAGAAAAGGATATATTAGGATTTGTGCTCTCAGCTTTGGGAGGTCTCTTCTGTTCACCAGTGCTTGGGCAACAGCAGCAGTGAGTGTCCCTCCACTGCTGTCTCCACAGATGACAACGCGGGAAGGGTCGACTCCATGGTCTTGTGCAGTCCTCAGAAAGTGGATGGTAGCAGTGAGACAATCCTCAAACTGGGCTGGATATGGGTGCTCAGGAGCCAAACGATACCTAAATAAGAGAGAAAGTGTTTTAGCACAGCCATTTCTASTGAATGGGCCCAGTGGAATCTTGTCATTCATTTATTTCTCTCAAAAGACAGGAGAATATTCTGTGATTATAATTGCAGCAATAGAATTCCTCCAAATTAGTGCTTTTGATGTTTTATTTGCTACTGTTCATGTTTGGGAGAGTCAGTACACTGTTCTACCTTTGCAAAACACTTCTTTACATATCTTGTAAGTGACTGAAGGCACATGAGAGTTGGTTTGGAATTAGCTGGCAAGGCAGGTGTGTCAATCAGTTATCAYTAATTCCAGTCAGAAAATGAACATTTAACAACAAATTGTTAGAAAATACCAGCATAGAAAATCGATAATGAAAATCTGAAAGGTTTTCAGTGTTCTGGAAGCTGAATTCTTTAAACAGAATCAATGACTTATTGGTACTTCAAGTATTTTAGGATACAAACAGCAATTAGTGCAATTGTAGTCAACTCTTWGCCTAAACTTTTAGACATTGTTTCTTTTAAAAAAGTATTACAGCTCATCAGAGAAATATTTTTAATGGTCATCTCAGGTTGACTACAAGTTAAATGTGGATTTCCTTGTTCCATTTCTTCATGCAAATGCATCATGCCTGCAAGTATAACTTACTGAAGAATTTGAGACAATGGAGTCAAGTGTATAAATTCCTTTTGCGAGTGGATATGTCAAGCTTGGTTTGTAACCTCTTGTGTTAAACTCATGAGGTTCTCGTATTTTTCAGAAACTTCTAAAATGAATTATTTGGTGTTCTGGGCAACTGTACTTTCAAGAGAAACAGCCTAAGGTGGTTTGAATAGGGCTCTAGAAAACAAAAACATCCTCATGTCTTAGTGCTAGMTACAAATTATAAAATTACTGTAATGGATTTCATTTGAAAATAAACAATTGGAGATTAGTTGACTAATTCCTCCTGAGAGGAATTAGTGCTGGTGAAAGGCATGGGATCATTAAGGATAGGTACTGAATGTACTTCAGAAGGAGCTTGACTGCAGTAAAGGCTTGCAAGCCTAGGGTCAGAGTCTGGGCTGGGTCCCCTTACCCAACAGACACCACCACGGAATTGGTCTTCCTGCAGAAATAGCGGCACTTTCTTTCRTAGGCCCCTGCAAAACAGAAAAGTTCACTGGAATTGTGACTTGCTTTAAAAGTAACTGGAATGAAAATAATTCTGAAATTCTTCTCTCTCTTGTGTAGCGAATGCAACACAACATGTGTAGCATGTGGCATGGTCTGATCTGGGCATTGCTCACCCTCTCCTTACAGCTGTGAGAATCTTCTGGCCGGTGAGGAACCCAGAATTTAAACCAATGCAGTGTTTTGGTTCCCTCTTTGAAAAGTTACAGACAGCACTGCTGCCACTTTTTAAAGTGATTTTGAAGGGGAGAAATTGTTAAAAAAAAACAAACCAACCAACCAAAAAGTTTGCTAAATTCAGTACAATAATATTTCTTGTGCATGAGGCGCCATCTCATCTCTTTCCCATTCACATGCCAAAATGTGTTTTTTCCTTGTTTTTCCACTATAAAGACACACAGCACAATACAGATATACAAGCTTGCACACACTTGTGAACAAAAAATGGGTGCTTTAAGTAAGAAATAAAATTCTAAGGAGATTTTCAATTTTTCTCATAAGCATAAAGAGGAAGCAAGAAAATAGGTATTAAAAATTATCAGAGACTATTCTAGATATGCAATCTATATACAGACAATTTAACATGAYACCTATTGCATGTAAGTAAATTGATTCTGCTGTCCTAATTTTTTTTTTTATTTATAATGTTAAACCTACTGACTCTTGCAATTTAAGATACAGATCAGGAGCTCTGTGGTGTGTGTTTGCAATTTAAATCAGATCAGGAGCTCTGTGGTGTGTGTTTGTGGAGTGTCCCTCCCTGGGGATATTCCAGAGCTGTCTGGACACAATCCTGTGCCCTGTGCTGTGGGATGGCCCTGCTGGAGGAGAGAGGTGGGACCAGATGATGCCTGTGGTGCCTTCCCTGACCCACTCTGGATGCTGCATGCAGTTATAGCTCACATTATTTATGTTACTTACGGATACTTCCAAACCGGCCAACTCCTCCATGAAAATAAAGAATTCCCCTTCTTAGGTTTTTGTTTGATGTTTTTAGCTGGTAAATYCTCACTTTAACCCTTTCAAATCTTAAGTCCTTGATAAGAAGACGACTATCCTTTAATGGTGGTATTGTCTCCATTATAATCCTGAGGAGATGGACCTCTGAGATTACACCTACTTTATCCAAAAATGTTGCCTGGTGATAAAAGAAACCACAAGAGACCAAATTAGTGTTAGTTTCTACCTAACCTGGAGATTGATAAACTCCATGGTCAATTCAGTCGGAAAACAATCAAACTATTAGTAGTGGATAAAAGTTGTCAAATACTTCATCATGTCAGGTGGTGAAGTATTTCAGTATTCACATTTCAGTAACCATGTGCCTGAACAAAATACAGAGACAGTAGTTACAGTATATTAAACTTTACCTTTGGATGAAGAAACATAGCCAAGACTTTTGTTTCCCAAACTTGCAGGAAAAAAAATCCATAACAKCTACCACATCTTTGTCCTCCTGACCAAGAACAGCTTTGAACCCAGGCTTGATCATCTCACAGCTCACTGATTCTTACTTAAACACTCGGGCTCAGGTTYTTATGTCACTGTGGGCTCATCTACTCCATTGCATCTGCATGGCTTTAAGCTGTTTCACTTGTAGCCTGCTCTAGTCTATTCCTGCTCCAAATGAAAAATATKAGGCAGTATCACTGTATTTCCACTATATTGGAGTCAATTTTGCACTACTTCCACAGCAGACATCTCTAATGGGTAATTCAGTTTGTTGTGCTGCCATTATTCATGCATATGCATTTCAATGAGAATTATACATATAAAGGTCTGCACTGCATACATCTTAAAACYTGCCCTTGTGGTTTTAACCTCATATTTCACAGACCTCATGTGGCTCAGTAATGTGATCCTGTTAAATTTGGTGTAGGTATCCTATTTTAGGTCATCTGCAGAGCTGATCCCATACACAGAAGGATTGTCTTGTGGCAAAGTTATAGTCTCATATTGATTCCTTCTGTAGAACTCCTGGTCCATATCCGTGGGAAAATAACTTTCCTTATTTATTCTTCAATTTCCCTCTGGTACTTTCTTTCCTCACACTAATAATTTTGTAACAGTAAAGGTTAAACCTGCAATTAGCTATATCTGCATGGAGTATAAAGAGATCATCTTTGTCTTGAAAATACTGAAAAAAGGAGTCCTGGGAGACCTTATCAACCACAGTGTTTGGGTGTTGCCTTTTGTTCCAGATGAACACTGGATATCCTTGTAGACTTTAATTTTCCATGCAGTTTTGACTTCATGGCTTGTCAGCCCTTGAAAGAATTTGGCACAAGTAATTTGCCCAACAGCCATAGCAGGAGTTGCTACATGACTTGAACTCTACTTGCATTTAAACTTTGCTTTAACCCTCCATTAATGTCCTTATCTCTCTGCTCCTTTCAGGCAGTGTGTGACAGTGCTTGTGCTTGGCCTCTCACTGGGCAGCAGAAAAGATGCAAAATGGTAAGATCAGAAGTTAAAAATTACAGTTAAAAAGCAGTGTTAAGGCCTGGGTGTGGCACCAGAGACATGGTGAGTCACCTTCTTGGGAGCTCACTGACTTCAAACAAAACTTACTAAGCAATGGGGCAGGTGAAGAAAGGAAGAATTAACAACATTAGAACATGGAATTGAAGTGAAATGTAATGCACGAGCCAAACAGACTGAACAGGCTTTTTATCACAATTTAAACAACTAAAAGAAGCTTAGTCTAGGTATCACAGAAGGGTTTTTTAAATGACTGGGGCAACAGTTAATTCAGGATGATTGATGAAGCAGAAAGACAAGTGCATGTCATGTTTTAGTTTTGAAAAGAAACAAGGATGAAAAGYGAGGAAGGATCAAAAATGTGCCAAAAAAATGACACAGAAAGTCACTTTAAGTATTATGTGTATTGTCTCAAAGAMGAAAGTTGTTCAGGCATATTGAAAGGCAAATGATGATGAATGTGGCAGCTCTCTTCAGATGCCTCAGGAGGAGAATGACAGGGTTGCAGGAGAGAGCTGAGATCACAGACATCATTTAGCTGCTCACTCTGTAAGCAAGCATGGTGTTA
This sequence comes from Cardinalis cardinalis, assembly GCA_014549065.1. Classification (NCBI taxonomy): domain Eukaryota; kingdom Metazoa; phylum Chordata; class Aves; order Passeriformes; family Cardinalidae; genus Cardinalis; species Cardinalis cardinalis. Next base: position 457,354 of record JACDOX010000180.1, read on the forward strand.
TACAGAGCAGAAATTCCACATACACAGGGCAAGTTACCTTCTAAGCCTTCCAGCAGTGCCTTGAGGCAGCAGGCATGAAAAGCTAAAACACASACCTTCAGAAAAATACTGGGAATTGCACAGTCTGCCCAATTTTATTTTTCACAAATACTGGCTGTGGTGGTGTATAGCAAAGAGAGGAGTCTGTTATGCCCAGCACAGCTGAAGGAATCTGCTTACATCACCTAATCAGTCCAGTTGCATATTTGCAGCTTATTTAAACATTGATTTTAAAAAACATCACCAAACCATTATCCCTCTAACAGAAATAGAATTAAAAAYTCAAGCTTTAATTAAGTTTTACTTACCAGACCAAGCCCAAAGTTCATTAAGTAATGAAGAACATAAAGCTTTTGGCGCTCACTGATTCCATGAGGAATTTCTGCTTTGGGGTGTTCATAATAGAAAGCAATTGCCACAATACCAGTCAAAACAGCAAGAAAAATGGCCAGGAGAAGTTCCATCTTGCTGTGTTGGTAGGAGCCTGAGAAGGAACCAGCTGTGGTCTCCTCCCCCTTTTTCAGACTTTAAGACTTCAGCAGGTGAAGGCATAGGATTAGTTGTTCTTGTCATGGTTTATAATCCAGTTTTAAAAATGCCAATAGGAAGATAAAAACATGTGGTAACCAACCATACAATTAGACAGTAACAATTAGTTGTGGGAGAGGCTTGCACAAGGGTTTTCACATTTGCAGGAACAAGGCTGTGCCCATCACAGCAGAGCGATGACTTGTGTAGTRGCAGTTTATGGAAAGACAAAACCTTGTTCTGTCTCTCTGGTTTTTGGTTACAGACAAGTCTTTATTATTTGTGAGTTCCTGCACAGCATTTCTTGGTAATCATCTTCCCAGCTGCTCAGATTCTTGCTTTCTTGTGCCTCCATGCCTTACTTTATCAGACTTTTATTGAAATCAAGACTCAGTATCACAAACATATTTCATCACCTGTGATGGCAGATTTTGGATGCTGCTGATATTGCATCTTTGAGTCCAGTAGAGCCAGAGGCAGCTGCAGCCTGGTCTGAGAGCTGTTCTTGCCTCATCCTCCTCAATGGCTCTTCTCCTGCAGCAGCAGATTTTTGTTTGGGTTTTTTCTGCCTCTCGGCAGTGCTGCAGTCTCTGTCTTCCAGGCAGATACTATGTACAGATGTTATTCCAGGTAGAAATATGCTGAAAACAACGCTTGAACTTCATGGTGTCAGGGCTAGTAGCACTGACTAGACATCACCTGCCCACTCTTTTCTGTGGTGAGCTCTAGGATCTTCCTCTGGAGCTAACATATTTTTCTATACACAAATAATTAGTGATAAGATTTAACCTGAAGCAAAAAATATCTGTAAAGCACAGGTCATGTGATGTCACCTTTGGGAACAGTGTTTTTAGCAGTCTGCTTAGCCTGTGAAGGCAGCACATTCTCATTCTGAAAAATCACAGTGTGGGTAAAATAAGTGTGTATATTTTTTTCTTAAATACTAGGAAAATAATATAAGGGATGAGCTGACCTTTAATTGTAGACTAAAATGAAGCTAAAGACAGAGAACCCCAGAGCTTTAGCATACATAGTCCATGACCTGCAAAAGAAATGGCTCAGACTTGATACCTGACTTCAGAAACTGTTTAGAACAAGCAGGTTGGGGTTCATTTTTGAGTCTGGTGTTAAACTTTCTGAGAAGCAGCTGATTCCATGTTTTGCTCTCTCTTTCTTCCAAACTGTTTCTTCATTTTATCCAACAACTCTTTGTGGATTTTCATTTCTCAATGTCCCTGTGCCTCTCCCTCCCTTGCCAGAAGGTTATTCATATGCTAAGTGTAAAATCAGATCCCTTTTTGTTTATCCTTCTTGGATAATGGCATTTGATAAATCTCAATCTCGATAAGGGATTTAGGTAAAAGGCACATTGCCTGGCAATTGGGAAACTCTTGAGAAATGGCAGTGCACAAAGGGTTCAGCTTTCTTGCAAGTCAGGCAAGAGCATTGGGAAATATTGTTGCACAAAACACAACTGCAGCTCCTTTCTTCAGCATCTGATAGTGCTGAAGAAGTCATTAACTGGCCCATGCTAAACWCTGCTGTCCCAGTGGGTGAGGTGTGGTCTAAGTGCACCTACCAGATTTGGCCCTTCTGGGGATCTGAGAATGCTCTTGACACCTGTGACAGATCCTTTGTACTGCAGTTCTTACCATCTATGGTTCTTCTGTGATCTAAATCTTTTTGGTGCCAATTCACCCACAGCTGGTGGGTCTTGGACTCATTTGGGCACCTTGACAAGGTCTGGACTTCACAGCACCCCCAGGGGCTCCACACAAAGACTTGRTGTGCTGGAAGCTGTCAAAGAAAAAAACTAGCTGGTTTCTGAAATAATAATGTGCTTTTTCCCTTTGGGCATTCCTGGTACAGAGTAGTACTTAATGCTGTGTAAGCTTAGTYTCAGCAATTCACAAGCTTGAGGCTGAGGATGGAGAAAACCATTCCCTACATAATCTTTCAAATAAATGCTCTCTCTAGCTTTTGATAATTTTTWGACCTTGTCTCTGCTCCTGTGAGGTAAAGCAGGGGATAGACCAGGCCAAGCCCTATTTTCTCCTACCAGGGACCTCCTTTCTTATTAATTTCCAGTGAAAAGTTTAATGTCCAGGCCTTAAGTCTTGTCATTCCCTGTTCTTTTTCTGTGATATGGGTGCACATACAAGGGTGCACATACAAGACTGAGCCAGGTGTAGCAGATGTAAAATATTCCCTGCCTCTGGATCGTGGTGCTTGATTAGCTGGCAACAGAACTCACTGTAAATGGAACCCTGCACTGGGATACTGGGAAACATTCCAGAGAAAGTGCTGTGTGACCCAAGAAGCTCCTTTTGGGTTCTGCAGAGCATGAGAACCCTCTGGTGCTGGAAGCCTGAACTTGAACAGGAGCTGAGCTTGCCAGTCCTCACTCTCTGGCTGCATAATTCCTTGAGGAATGACTTTGGTGTCCAAAATTCTGTAGGTGGCATTSTACTTGATTTTTAAAAAATTTGTATGTGAAAATATCGTGCTTTGGGGATGTCCTGGATTGACAAGCAAATTGTATTCTATTCGCCATCTGCATGGCAGTTGTCTTCTGTTCAGTGGTTGGTTTTCCTTATCTCTTCCAAAAACCAATCCTCCCTCAGGGGAGACACCTGCTGATAACAGCCATTGAATGTCCCTGCATGGCTGATAAGAACTACAGCATCCCATTGGGAGATGTGAGCCCAGAGGGAGGAGCCAAGCATTCCCACCTGGATATAATCTGGAGATCCTGGAACACCAGCACAGCTTCTCCACTGGATTTCCCAGAGGAACAGCAGCTGCCTCTGCCCCTGGATCTTCAGAGGAAGATGCACCTTTCTCCAGGATCCCTGCTGCAGCAGAGCCACCCCTGACACTGCAGGAGGGCTGAGCCACAATTCCAATGGGACTGCTGCCAGCACCCTGACCCACAGGGTGTCAGGTTGGGTTTTGACTCTGTCAGTGCTGTTTTAGTTTACGGCATTGTTTATCTTTTTATTTTCTTCCCTAATAAAGATGTATTATTCCTGCTCCCATATTTTTGCCTGAGAGCCCCTTAATTTCAAATTTATAGCAATTCAGAGGGGTTTACTTTTTCCATTTCAGGGGAGGMTCCTGCCTTCCTTAGCACACACCTGTCTTTCCAAACCAAGACAGGGGACTATGTCTTCAAACATTCTATCTTAGCAATGCAAGACACATAGCTGATCTCTAATTAATTWAATTAATTAAAATAAAGTACAGGAAGTTCCATAGAGACAGTCAGATCATGTGATTTCTTAAGGTTTAGAAAATCTGGGAGTCATGATGAAACAAAGAATACATTATATCAGCATCTGCTGTACTCATCTGCATTCAATGGTTATAGCCCATAATTAAAGAGAATTGTGTGATCAAGAGAACTAATAATGCTGCTGACATATTATAAAGCTAAATTTGTTATTATTTGTAGTAAATTAAAGACCAATGGATAAAGGACCATGGAAAAATCTCAGGAGTAGATCAGTATGAAGTTTGGACATTGACCTATCAATGAGGTGTAATTCCAGAGACTGATAAAAGAGCGAAAAGTATTGAATAGCTGAACTGGCAAGGAGTATAATGCTGCAGTGAACTGTGTGTAAAATAGCATGAGATTRTCTGTGACCATCTCAAAACTTACAGAATACAAGGTGGAACTGTACAGACCTCCTTAGTTCTGGTACTTGCCAACCTTCTCCAACTYCTCCAATATCATTAAACTTCTTGCAACACTTGCCACAGATACAAACTGTTGGCCCAGCTTCAGCTACTAATTTGTGAGCTGGTAACCCAACCTTTGTCTTTGTAACCAAAGCAGATCCTGAAGTCCTCAAAGAGTGGAACATTTGGAACTATCACATTATTTACCCCTGGAAGCATTTCTTTGCTTGAAGAGCAAATTGCCTGCAAAAGGAAAACTGAAAGAAATAAACTCTCTGTTGTGTCAACAGAGCATGACGAAATATAAATTCATTTTACTGAGAGGGACTGGAGAATGAGAACTTTCGAGTAGTGACTTGTCGCTGCAGAGATGTGAACCAGCTCACCTGTCACCAGCACTCATTAACGTGGTGACAACATGGAATATTAAGCCCACAGTCTTCTTCCTACTCACAGTTTGCCTGGCAGGGAGTAGACATGTACTAACCTCTTTCCACAGTCATGTGTGCATGGATTTTATAAAGGCAAGGTGGTTGCACAACAATTCAACRTTTTACAGTTCCTAGGCATTGTATGCCCAGCTATTTTGCTATGCATTGGCAATTAGTTTTGGCATCTGTGTTTAGCAAGGGTGGATCTCTCCTAATAAGCAATATAACAATTACAGCAAGATGACAATTGACCTCAGGTTTTTCTTTGGCTTTGGATATCCACAGAAATTATTTGGCAGGTTCCATGCTATTTACATCCTTTCTCCCCAAAAGCCAGGTAAGCTGAATACAATCAAATGCTACTCTGAAAGGAACTTTATAGGATATCATTTAGAGGATATTCAGTTATTTTTGAGCAGTTCTCCCTCACTTCATCTCTGTTGCAGTCTCAGGTACCTCCTGGTACCCACCTCATGCACCATGTGGACTGTACCAACCTGCCTGTCCCCCATTTCCCCATAAAATCAGGTTTGTCAGTACACCTAATTCCTTCCTTCAGATTTTAACATAAATGCAAAGCTATTGTTTGTCTGTGCAGACACTCTGATGGGGGTTACTACTCATCCCTGAAGTAGAGAAGGAATCTCCACTCTCCAGAGGTATTGCCACGCTGATTTTGGGTGTGCATGCATGTGCACATAGCTAATTACTCACACACTGCGTGGGTTTTTAACTTACACATGTAGAATGGTTTTTGTTACGATGAGTTTTTATTTTTGACATATGAAGAGAACACAAATTCTTACAATGCAAGAMGAGAGCATCAAAGCAAGCTTACAAAAAACCTCTAAACATCACATTCCTAAGTAATAGCAAGTAAAAATCAGAATTCAGCAKACCATGCTAATGTCATCAGTTCTTGCCTTGATTCTAAAGGGGAAATAGCTAATAAATACTTAATAGAATAATTTAATGGAATAATTTAATTGAATCACACTCTTTCTAAATACCAGTGCACTATATGCAACAAAATGATTCAATAGGCTTTTATAAAGTCTACAGCATGGTTCATTATAGTACTTGATGATGGGAAAGAGAAAATACCATATCCAAAAAATCCCACTGCAGCATGAAAGCCTTTTTCCACGTGGTGCCAGGTCACATGTACATTGTTGTCCTCTAAGCGTTTCTTGTACAACAGCCCATCATCCCTGAGCACATCATGCTCACAGGTGACAATACAGGTGTCAGGGAGACCACAAACAACAGCATCCTCTGCCAGCAGAGGGGACACCCGCGGTTCAAACAGCTCTTGCACTGCTTCATGGACTTGAGGTAAAAACAGAGTGGGGAGTGGTGGTTTATAGCCCAGTTTAAACTCATCTGGAATAAGATCTGGATTTATCCATTTCCTATATTTCAAATTTATACTTTCAGGAACATGAGAACCAGCCAGAATTGGTTCCTTCAGGGAGCAATCCTTATTCAGGTATTTGAGAATAAAATGGACAGTGCGCTCCCGGGGCAGGAAGGCAACGGCAGCATTTTTCTGGTGAGATGGCAGATTGAAGTTCAGTGCTTGGAGAAATGGGTAGATCAGCACCTGGGCACGAATCTTTGGGATATCTGTCCTTTGGCCAAGTTCTTGGCAAACACTGGTAGCAAATGTGCCCCCTACACTGTCCCCACAAACAATAATCCGAGCGGGGTCCACCCCGTAGGTGTCTGCAGTCTTCAGGAAGTGCACGGTGGCACTGAGACATTCCAGAGTCTGGGATGGATACCTGTGCTCAGGTGCTAAATGATACCTGAGAGGTAGAAAAAGCAGCTGGTGTTACACATTCTGAGTGTCTCATCTGAAATACATCCCATGCAAAAACTCCTCCAAACCAATATTAATTACAGCATTAATTATATCTAGGTTAAAGTTTTTACATGCTGAAGCAAACCAGAACAACTTTTCCTTCCTTTCCTTCTCAAAACCAATTCCTCCCAACTTAATAAAATCCCTTAATAGTAAATTTTTCATTGAAAAATTTGTTGGAAATTCAGGTTTCTTTATACCATYATGTATTTTCCAGAATCAAAACATCTTTGTAGGAAACAGTGGTCCATGCTGGTTTTAAAAAATACTAAATTTTAGAYTCATTATTTACTCTTTAAAATAATCCCAGATGATTTGAAATAAAAATATTAAATATTAAAATATGTATTATATTTTAATATATTAAATATACATTAAAATATTGAGATCTGATATTTGGCTTATAATTTCTTATTATAAAACAAAGGTAATGATTTCTGTGGTGATGGTGATGTACAATGACCAAACCTGTAACTCTAACCCTGGCTCAGGTATTTCCATTGCCATTCCACAGCACGTGCTTGCTCCCACATAACAGCAGTGTGGGGAAGACAGCACTAGAGCCTTGTTTCTTATCTTATATTCAAAGAAATGTAAGTTCAGGGGTGTGTGGCAGGCAGGGGGAAAGCAGCAGAGTTCTCTAATTCTGGGATTAGCACTGGTTGAATTTCACTTACCCAACAGACACAACCACTGAATCTGATTTTCTGGCTATGTACCGGCAAATTCTTTCATAACTTCCTGAAGCACAAATGTTGTTGATGTAATTAACATCTTAGAAAACTTCAGTCAATATTGTCCCTTATATTTTTATGACATATTACCACAGTATCTTGTCAGCCCCTTCCCTATTTAGTGAGTACCCAGATTTTCTTTAGGATAAAAATAATTTACAGTTTTGGTCATCAGGACTTGCTGCAGAATTCATACATTTAGACAGATCATTGATCTGCGTGGAAAATAAGGAATTATTATGATTTTTACTGTTAGAAAATGGGCAGTGGTTTTAAACTGAGAGAAGACAGAATTTGTTTCCATGTAAGGAACACATTTTTATTATAAGGGTGGTGAGGCCCTGGCACAGGTTGCCTGGAGAAGCTGTGGCTGTCCCACCCCTTGGAAAGTGTCCAAGGCCRGGTTGGACAGGACTTGGAGCAACCTGGAATAGTGAAAGATGTCCCTGCCCATGGCAGGAGGTGGAAAAAAATTATAGTTCAGGTCACTTCCACCCAAGCCATTTTATGATCCCAATGGTTCTATGATAAAGACTGCTATATCCCATTAAAAATAATTTAAATACTAAATAAGTGCAGATTAGAGAGTTAAAAAAATTTAAATAAGCACTAAGTGCTTTCTATCTCCAGTCTCTCAAACTAAGCTCCAGCCACTTCTTAGGGTCAGGAGTTTTTAAAAACAGGCAGTTAAAAAAGCTAAATAGTCACAATTCTCTTTCAGTTCCTTACTGATGCTTCCAAAAATGCCACATCCTCCATGCATGAAGACAACTCCTCTCCGTTTGCTGGCACATGGTTCTCTTGGGAGGTAAATCCTCATGGGTACTCCATCAAAATGCAGATCTTTAATGAAGAGCTGGGAATCCTGCCATGCTGGGAGTCCCTCTGTGATCAGCCTAATAAGTGTGTGCTCCTTGATGATACCCAAGTGGTTTAAATTCTTTGCCTAGATAGATGAAATAGGAAAAATGAGACATTACTAAAGGGAATACAAGTCTTCCCATTTTGTAAAGGCCACAAGCTACTTTTTCCTACACTGTCTTTGGCATAATTGGGTTGGTTATTTGCTAGTTTTTAGAATTCCCACAAATAACTGTCTTTGGGATTTTGGTTAAAGAAGATGAAAATTTACATCTTCCTTATTGTGGGAAGAATGTTGTAATACTYGTTCCATTAAATGTATCATATAAATAGCTTCTAGTTCCTGTGATCTGGATTTACCACAAGTAAGAACAGGCATTTGCTCAGGTGTGGAAGCTGGGAGGCCTGAGGCTCCTTTCCTAATGAGTGAATAAAGGAGGCATTTTTGGGAGATGGTTCCAATTCTGGGTGTGTTAAACCATCCTCTGAAGGTGTCTGTTCATCTCCATGATAAACTGTATTTCAGATGCCTCAGTTAAAATATTTAAGGTTAGGTGAGATGACAGGATTATCATACTGGGGGAAAAAACACAGGCCAGTCTGTGGGCAAGACTGGCTGATTTAASAGTGTTGGATCATCTCCCTCCATGGGGTCAGAGAGAACAGAATTCCCTCCWTGGGGTCACTGAGAACAAATCTAAGAAAACAATTGTGTCTGGGATCATTACTGAGGGGCTGCTGGCCCAAGGGAGGAACTGATGAAAATGGTTCTGAACCTCATCTCCTCCTCCATTAGTGAAACCACTGCCTTTTTCAAGATCTCACAGCTATTCATAAGTGACCCTGCAGTCAGTTCTTCTATCTAATCAGCAAAAAAACAAATATTCTGAACACAAGGAAGGTTTGTTAAATGGCCTTATCCAAGGCCAGTCAACTGCTGATAATTTAAAAAGTCTAAAGATCACACTGAAGTCCTCCTTAGAACACATGTTGTAATGGATGTATTTCCTGCTAGAACAACATTTCCCTTCCTATTACCAGTGACTTAAATGCCCTTCTGGACTACTGCAATTCATTTTTCTGTAATGATGACAGTCATCACAACCCATTTGCAAATTGTAYTGTTGTTCTTTTCTAAGCCACAGAAGTGTCTGTATCAATTCCTTACAAACTGAAGACCACACTGCTTGTGTAAATTGTATTTTTCAACCTGTGTATCACAGATTCTTTCCTCCAAATAATCTAAACCAGTCTGCAATAAACAAGTTGGGTGTGGTGTAATAAAAGGAATCACCGTGAGGCATGGAAGAGGGAGAAAATCAGTCAGAAACAAAGATGGGAATCCAGAGATTATCTGGAGTTTTTTCATAACACTCTACCACCAATGCCAGGAGTGCTTAGGGTAATTGAAGAGACAAATGGCTGGCTACAGTTCTTGCCTTGCATTTGAAAAAATATTATAAARTATCGTGGCAAAGGGGAAAGCAACTGTAAGACCCAGTTCAATGGTGGCAGAAACCATCTAATCTTCTCCAACAGCAATTTTCAAAACTCTCATCACTCTTAAGTCAGTCCTTCTGTCAGAGTTATGGTTTTGGAATGTCTGAAGTTGGCAAAATTGCCATTTAATCTCATTTGAATTTTCTAACATCCTTGAGGTTTTTTAGAGCTTTYAGATGACAGTAATATATATTGTAAACTTTTTATCAGAGCATCCTATCTACATATCCTCTTTCCTTGCCTTGTCTTAGGAATTCCTGACATCACAGAGAGATCTCCAAATTCAGRGGAAACACTGTCATGAAGGAGAAAGAGGGAATTTGGAATGTACTCCCTTGAGAAACTTCTTAATCAATAATTAGGAAACACTTCAGAACTTATAGCAATACATTCAAACCTAAAAGGTTTGACTATTTCTAGACAGATGTGATCAGTGTTAGTAGGTGAAATGTATTACATAAACCAGGTCCTAAAATGTTAATATGTGTATGAAACAGACCACATCAGCTTTTCTTATGAAACATGGTCTTTGAAAAACTATTTGCTGGAAAACCTAAATTCTGACACAAACTGTTTTTTATGAGGAAGATCAAATGGGGACCAGATTTTTACTTTAAGATAATTACAAAATCCCATACAAAAACAGCAAAACCCACTCAATTTGAGCTTCATGGACTTTAGGACTACATCAGACAGTCCTTCTGTCAGTCACTCTGAAGTGTGCTTTTCCAACCACAGTAATTATCACCAAAGCTTCAAATCACAGTGCAATATGCACAGTTAGTCCAAACATGGATCTGTCTGAGGAGTTTAAAACAAAAGCCAGGAGGCTTCCTCTCATCTCTTCCATTTTACATGGTCATTGATCTCTTCATGGCAGGGGATGTGGACAGATGCAGCAGGAGCATCATTTATGTTCCTTCTGGTTGAGGGTACACATCTGGTGCTGCAGCTTTCTCTGCAAGTAGGGTGGAAGAAGAGAGGMAAAGCCCGTCTTGTATTGTGGAAAAAGAGGATTTTACAGGAGCACACAGCACAGGCCCAGCAGTGGCACAGCTCTATGGCACAGGAAGAACAGCATTCATCAGGATTAGCAGGATAAGTTAATTGCACACCTGTCATACACAAAGCATTATGCACTTAAACAGAAACCTGTGAAGTCCTTACTGTGTGGGCTGCTCCTCTGAGCAAAAACATAAGCCAGGAATGCACCCAAAGTACCAGTAGATGCCTAAAGGCTTTTGAAAGAAAAATAGGTGAGTGGATTGATTCAGTGCATAGCAGGTGRTGAAAGGCATCTTAAAACCTATCCAGAAAAAGGATGCTGAAGTTTAGGGAATGTATTATCAATGAAGAGAACATATGCACTTACTGTATAACAGACACCTAAAAGGTGCATAAATGGGTTAAAAGTATCACCTGAAAGAATCTTTTCACTCACCAATTTAGGAATTGAATAACATTGTCCTATTATAATATTACTGTCTTATTAATATTAAGTTTATATATAACATAACACAAAGAGCAAGATGAGATATGTAAGGACAGCAGCCTCTTCTTTCATGGCAGACAAGGCAGAAAAGTACCACTGGAGAATCAGGGACAACCACTGGATTTGGTGAATATTGCTGTGTAAGTTCAAGCAACCCACTTCAGTCTTTAATAGATTGGAATGGCCCAAATCACCTCTCAGGATGTGGGGCCAAGTTCCTGTGTTCTTTCTGTAAAACTGGGGATTAGAGAATTGAGGTGAGCTTCATACAAACATCAAAGAAACCACTCTCATTTTCCTGCAGGCTTTCTTTTGACATGTTACGTGCCAGACATGACAGGGCTTAGGCTGCTCCTACATACTGCTGTTGTCTACTTTGAAAGCTTTTTGGGTGAAAGCTCTTTCTTTCTGTGCCCACAGCACAGTGAGTCTGGCTTACAGGTACTTAGATAATAGGTGATAAGAGGCCTAAACCTGCTTTGGCAGGAGGTTCAATTAGATGACTTCTGGAGGTGACTTCCAACCTACYTGATTCTATGGTATTTAACTAGTATTCTGTAATTCAGTCACTGCAGGATAAGAACAGAAACAAGGGTAAGAAAATTACTGCAAATAGCTCAGAATTTAGGAAATTGCCTTACAGTGCATTTAGACATAGCAATTTGGGTTCTTATTATTCATGAAAATTGTGACCAGCCCTCCTGTCATCCACAGGGCCAGTAATTTCATTATGGCAATATACAATTGCAGCATAAGAATAGATATCTCAGTATTGAAAGAACTCATCTCATCCTGGCTGCTTTATATATGGTAACAGAAACAAAATCAACCTTTGGCCTTTAAATTTGTGTTACTGTGTGCTTCCCATGACATGTAGTTGCACTATTTAGATTCATACTCAGGCCTTGCCTTTTTTGAAAATCCCAGTATCCCAGAGCATGATAAACTCACCAGAATTTCCATCAGAGTGTACAAACAGAGGTAAAGACGAAGCTTTGCTGGCTGGTCAACATCAGAAGGAATCTCCTCCTTGAAGAAATGATCAGTTGCAATTAAAACCAGCAATAAAAAAGCAACTAAAATTCCTGCTATTAAAACCAGAATATAATAGGATTCCATTGTTCTTTGGTGGGAATAATTAGAGACTGTTTGATATGATTCTGTCAGTATTTATATCCTGCAGACTGATTCCACTGAGAAGTCATTTGTATATGATTTGCATACTGAATTCCCCCCRCCCTTCTCCTTTAGGCAGGGCTGGCAGGTCATGGAAGCCTGCAAACATCCGGCTGTGACAAGGGCACTTGGCATGATTCAAGCTCACACATAGCACAGTCACTTCCAGGAAACACCTTTCTTTTGTATAAATGGGTTTATTTTTTATCTGCTTCATGTGCCTGAAAAGCTCTCTGGGATGTTTTGCAAGTGTACCAGTGAGTGTCTCAGAGCCTATGGAAGAGTGGCCGTGCTCCAGTCCCCAGGTCAGGAATTGTAGAGGTTCTGCTCTTGGACTGGGTCTGAAGGATGATCCCAAGGCTTTTTCCTTGGTGCTGATCTTTTCCCCTGCTCACTTGCTGAGGCAGACAGCWGGTTAGAACAGTTAGAACAGGCATTCTGAACTCAGTCTCAAGGAATTTTGCTTTTGGAGATCCACATGGATCTCTCAGTTATTTGCCAGCCTGAGTGTGCAGCAAGGGGCTCTGGGCTCACCAATGGTGCTCTGCTAGCACAGGGAAACTTCCTGACTTGGAGAATTTTGGCCCTAACCCTCTGTGCTGATTCTTTCTAAAGGAAAGGTTTTGATYTCTTTACAACTCCATATTTTGCTGTGTTTTCCAAGATGACTCTGTGTTATCCCAGTTGTAATTCAGGTGTGATCAGARCATGTGGTATCCAAATCTTGCACCAAAGGAGGTGATGGCAGTGCAGGAATGAGTCACCAAGTGTAAGTTTGTGTATTTCTGTCCACCATGTGTCTGGACAAAACTTGTTTGGGTAACATTAAAAAGCAAACAAGCATTAGCTCAGCTTGACATAAGCAATACAACCTGTGCCTATCCTCTGAACGCTAAAATACTTCTTTACCCCCACTGATCTCCCCAATACTTAAATTAAAAACCCTTGTAATCATGGCCATAGAGAGAAAAACTCCTTTTTATGAGCCACAGGATTCTGCATTTGGCTAACCAACCTGTAGTGTATTCCCTCAGAGACATCTTCACTGAAAAAGGTGAGTCCTTTCCATGTTTTCTTGCACACTTTAAAAAAGCARACAAAATATATCTGCTTAGAAAAATCCCATTTATATAAAATATGTGTTACAGCAAAGAGCAAGAAACTTCAATGTGAACTAGTCAGTGGGTTAAAAAAATATTTAGCTGTGTGGAATGAGTAAACAAGTGAGTCATAAGAGATAAAATACAGGATGATGAGTGACCAGACTGGATTCTTAAGGTAAAAGGTCTAATCCTTAACTTCAGTGGAGGCCAGCAAGTACAGATGATTGAATTATGTGGTTTAAAATTAAGATAGATAGATAGATAGATAGATAGATAGATAGATAGCCAGATAGATGATAGATAGATAGATAGATACACAGATAAGGTGTTAAGGATAAGAAGATCATGAAATCCATGTAAGTAATCACATGGAATTCACTTTAACTCGGCAGACCTGCACCTTGTCATCACAGTCACCTTTCCAATTCTGATGCAAATGAACTGACTGAGCTGGGGAATAAATGATCTCTTCCATTGCTGAGCCCCTCCCAACCTGCCTCCATCCAGACCTGTGGGGGCACACTAACTTGAGTGATTTTTAAAATACAAAACAACATAAACTAAAGCAAAAATTAATGCTACTTTTATATTCTGTGAGGTAATATCTAGGTTGGGGTTTATTAATTTTAGTGTGATCTTCTTTCCCCACATCAGTTCATACACCTGACCTATCCCAGCCTCCAAGTCAAAATTGTTTGCCTTTGACAGCACCATTCTCTTCCTAACATTCCTCTTCTTTTTGATATCCTTTGTAAAACTGTCAAGTTTGAAGAAACTTCAGACAGTCAGAGAATTATTTCACCTCAGTATGTATTAGTGAACCTCTCCCTCTGAAAAGAAACTACAGCTGACRTTGTTAGAAGGAATTCAGGGAATATTTTATCCTGAGATTTCCTTTCTAAGCTAGTTCACAAGTTTCCAGTGCAAGCTTGTTACAGGCATTAGCTTGCTGTTCAGTTTGTGTCAAAATTGATGTCATGTTGGTTTAGCAGGATTTCAGGACTTTTCTCTAATTTCAAGAGCCTTAAAGATATAATTCTTCTGTTTCCCCAGCTCCTTGTATGTCTTAGAAGTTTTGTCAGGACTGAGGAGTTAGTCAGAAGGAATGGGTAAATAYTCACTGGCCTAAAAGTCAGTAAAGGCACCAAAGAGAAGGTAAAATGAGTCAGGTTAACAAACATGATCTTTCCTTTCCAAACAAACTCCTTTCCTGTTTACATGGGGTATTTTTGCATTGTTCTCTCTTGAAGCAGCCTAAGATGTTGAGAGATCTGACTTCTAATCACAGATAGGTGAGGAAAACCAAGCAAAGTTACAACAAATGACAAATTCTAACAYGTATGAAAAGAACTCAGCAGGTGGAACAAGCACCACACAGGTGAAACTGCATCCCTTTGAATTCTAGGGAGCCCCTAGAGCACTGTGTAAACTTCTGCTTATAAAAACAATTATTTTTACACTTGAATCTAGAAAGGGATGCTACCTAGAATTTAGAATTACTCAGKGAGACATTTTTATATCTTTACTCAAGACACTGCTTTGTTGTAAAACCCTGGGAAAGCCCYAAGACATCAAAATGCAGCTTTCTGTAAAAGGCCTGATGCAGTCTTTGCTGTCAGGCTGGATGTTAACCAGAAACCCAATTCCTTTGAGCTTAGTCCATGGCAGAACTTAGAAGGCAACAGTATCAGACTCTTAATAGCACATAGAAGGACAGTGTGAAATCACAGAACCACTGGGACACATTTCAAATGGAAAACGTGAACACAAGGGAAGAATGAAATCAAGAAGCACAAAAATTTAGCTCTTGATTTATCCAAATCTGACAGCAGTACTTCATCTAACAAAAACCAGATCAGCTTGGCAAAAGGTTTTCCTTTTTTAAAGAAGGTTTAAGATTTATTCTGTGATCATGATAGATTATCTATGATTAAAAACCCTGCACTGATGTAAAATAAATGGAATTACTTGACACCATAGACACACAGCCTTTTTATTGTGGAACTGCTGCTCTGTGCTCCCAGGTTTGTACTGTCTATATCTGAGTGGGGCTTTTTAAGTTGAAAACACAGAATTGTTACCCCAATTGGCTTTCAGATGTGTCTCAAGCATAGTTTTAATTTCCAGCTCATTTTCCTTTCAAAAGTCCTTGCAGTTTAGCAACCTCATTTGTACAAACAGCCTTCCAAGGCTGCAAAGGCTCTAGGAACAGCTCTGCCCATAAATACAGGTGTAAAATGAACTGTGACATTCAGACACTGCCTGAGGCTCTTCACAGATCCAGGTAGCATCATTCTGCAAAAATRGAGCTTTGTCATGTAAGTGATGTGTATAGAGAGTGTATCAACTTGTTTTGGAGGTAAATGTGCTTTTCACTGCTAGTTTTTCCTTCAAGCCACCAGAAGTCAGAAAAATCGGTTTCTGTGACTCTTATCGAGAGTATGAGTGAATCTACACTAAGTACACTCCAAAAGCTACACAAGAACAAACCCAGAAATCTAAACCAACAAATGGAAACCAAAACTGGCTCGAGTTACCACTGAAATACATTACATAGAATCACAGAATTTCCTAAGTTGGAACACATCCATAAGGATCATCAAAGTTAACTCCTGGTCCTGCACAGGACCACCCAGAGAATCCCACTGTGAGCCTGACTACCTTCTTGCTCTCAGAAACTGGAATAAACATAGTTAAAAGTGCCATGAAAAGAGCTTAAAAAAAGTTGTTGTGTTGGTTGTTTTTTCCAGTTTATACTTTGTTGTGAGTGTCTGTGTAGGAAACAACTGCTGAAAATGCAAAATTAATTCTGAAGATGATGCAATTTCACAGATTTAACAGGCCTGCTTATGGAATGTTTCAGGGCACTACTTTAGGACTTCTGAGTGGAAACATGGATGAGATTCACTTTGGGACAACTTGGGACTGATAATTAGAGAGAATGGCTGTGATGGGACAGATCCTTGTTACCCTCACCAAGGTATGTGCTGAGTGTACCAACAGTATTGAAAACACCTTGGAAAATCAACCCTACATGAAAGTGTACTTAGGGAGTCTCACTAACAGAGATGCACTTCGTGAATAAAAGTTCATGTTGGTTTTGTAAAGGGGACAGTTTGGAAAAAGACCTCTTGCCAAGAAAGAGTGCAGTGGYTGCTGTACAAAAATTTTGGAATATKCCTTTTTTTTCCTTTTCAGAATAAAACTGCAATTAAAAGGGACAATACCTCTAAAGTTCTGTAGTATGTGTAGTTTTTAAAGCTATTTGGCTTTTTGGTTGGATTACATGAATTTTAAAGTAACTTGGATATAGTTTTTATTTACTACATGCRAGATGCACTAACTTCAGTTTTACTATAAATCTGCTTTTGCTTCTTATTTTTGTAGGTTTGTACAATGTAGCATCTACTAGTTTTCACTGCTTCAAGGTAAATCTAAAGTAGTAAAGAAGTAAAATAGTTCATACTTCAATGAAATTTGAAGCATATGGCTTCTATATATCTAGAACCACATTTTAACTCCCAATCCAAATTTGGCAGCAACTTTGTACATAGGTCAAAATCATAATAATAAAAAAATTCTCTTCAAATACATATTTAGATTATTATTCAAGCTGGAAATAGACGTGAAATAAATGCTCTCAAGATTATTCYACTCCCCCTGGCTTCAAAGGGCCTGCAAATGTTTTACATTAATAATGAATTTTCTTTTMAATCTAAACAAGTTAACTCTGCAATATTGACGAGTTTTCTATTTTAAATGTGTCTGTGGTGCTTTAAGCACAAAGAGACTGAACTCAGGAATCAAAAAAACCCCAAATAYACTTCGATGGAGTTCATATCCTTTCATTTTCAACACTGCTCCTTATTTCCGGAGCAGAAAGTTGTTATATTTGTTCCCAGTCCAGACACTGAGTCATTCCTGTCTCAGCCAGACACTGCCTTCTCTGGGTAATTTCTCTCTCCCCTCCAGAGCTGCTGGACTGAGAGGAAAATTGTAATGCCAGGTGCCTCGCCGAGCTGCACTTCTGGAGGTATTACTGTAAAAACACACCAAGGTGCTAAATGCTGCCAACAGACCATGGAAACTCTCTGGCTGGTTCAGATGCAGCTGAGKTAGGAACACTCCCTGATTCTGACASTATGTACAGACAGTTTCCACTTAGGATGCTTCATCTTCTCCTCAAAACCCTCTCCTGACACTCTGATTATGCAGTGACAGTCATATGGCTTATTTCATATGAGGTAACCTGCCAGTTAAAGGTAAAAATTGTGCAAGTTTCTCTTCTCAATTTTATTTCCTTTTTTCCCCCTTCCCTTAAAACTTCTGTGGAACTTTTAACAGAGCTGGAATTCAAGGATTTAGGTATTTTTTATCAAAAAATCTATGTGTGATAGAGCTGTTGAATGTGGGGGGCACCACAAACTTGGCTGCCCTTCTTTTTGCCAACAAAAAACCCCTGAACACTGTTCCCACATGGCCACTTTGAATGCCTGCTTTCAAAAATACCTGTTTGATTCCAAAGAAGAAAAGCGAGTTCATTTTTAAAGGGATTCARCATCCAAACTCACCTCTGTCTCTCACAGATGCTTAGATTCAAATGTCCATGGTGGTGGTGTTTTAGGAACTAGAGATGTGAAGAAGTTCGAGAATGTTTTTCAGCGCAGTTTTCCCTTAATTCCAGTGTCTACCTCTAGATGGCTTCCCAGGATAGTTCATCTGGCTCCAGACCTGAGTGAACATGTGCACTGCATTCATTTTGATGAATCCTAGTGATACCTGCAGATAAAAACCCAAATTTCTTTCCAGCCCAGCTGTGAAGACAACACTGTGAGGTTTGATATCCTTGAGATCTTTTGATATCCTCAAAGCTTTGCATTTCAGGTTAATTCTGAAATGAATGTGCAGTTACAGCCTCCTCAGAAAAGCTTCATCTGTACAACTAAAATMATAATTTACCTGTCTAATGCTTGACAGTGCAAAGMGCCAGGGACCTGCTGTAATASACTCTGCCCTTTCCCCTCTTACAAGAGTTTGAAGGGCTGTGGAGACCTTCTGGGTATGCCCTTATCACCAGACAAAAAAGTCTTGGAAGAAACCACCCTTTTTTGAAGGGTGAGTCTCCCTCTGTCATTCAGAGCCTGCCTTTTTCACTGCTAAATCTCCAGTTTTCAGCAATGCAAGCATCTTCCAGCATGGAAAATCCACGAGGCATCAGGTTATCCAGAAAAACACAGGTCAGTGGTACTAGATTATCAGCCTAGGCTGGGTTCAGCTGGTAATCTAGGGCTGCAAGCAGCTTTGCCCTCCACACACCAGCTGATCTTGGGCAAGCAGCTCCCTGCCAGAGATGGCTGCCTTGAACTCAGCCTTAGCCCTGATTCTTCCTGGACCTGCTTTTCCCTGGGCTCAGGTCACACCTGAGAACCTTTGCGGTGAGGGAGGAGGCAGGGGCTGCATGACCTGGTGACAGAGCACTTGGGTTCCTGCACAGAGCCCAGCCTGGCATGCACGAGAGAGCCCAGGGCAACATGGAGCAGCATGGCATGCAACAAGTGCAGCCTGGCATGAGCCCAGCATGCCCACAGCAAGCCCAGTGTGCCCCCAGTTTGCCCCCCATGCCCACAGCTGGCCCAGGGTGTACTGCTTAAAGCTATTGGACTTTGGCACCTGCAGGATGCCCAGGGTGCCTGCAGCAGGCCCAGGGYGCTCATAGCAAGCCTAGGGTGCCAACAACAAGCCCAGGGTGCCTCCAGCTGGCCCAAGGTCTCTGCAGCTGGCCCAGAGTGCCCGGAGCAATCCAGGGCGCCTGCAGCAAGCCCAGGGCGCCCACAACAAGCCCACAGTGCCTGCAGCAAGCCAAGTGCCCACAGCAATCCCAGGGTGCCCACAGCTGGCCCAGGGCGTCCACAGAAAGCTCAGG
>JACDOX010000180.1:479433-497338 GCA_014549065.1 Cardinalis cardinalis
TCAGGATATCACCTCAAATGAGAGGGATCATGTAGAGTGAGCCCTCCTCTGTCAGGATCATATCACCCCACAGGAGAGAGGCATGGGGATCATGTACAGTGAGCCCTCCTCTGTCAGGATCATATCACCCCACAGGAGAGGGGCAGGTGGCTCTGGGACAGTGGGTTCCCTTTCACCCTGCTGGGTTTCCATTCGTGGAATTAATTCCTTGTGCTTCCTAAAGTCCCTTGTGTTTCGTTTTTGGACAGCCCAGAGCTGTTCAAGGGGAAAATGAATGAGAAGCCAGCAAGAAGAGCACAGCTTGAGTGGAAGCTGTGGGATTATTTGCACATTTCCTTTAGGAGAGAGGCTGAGAGTGGCTGGTCTGCACAGCAGCCCAGAAGTGTCAGTGTGGCTGGTGGGTCCATTCTCTTGCTCAGGAACTGGTGGTTTACCTTGAAATGTTGTGGTTTTGTAAATACAGGTATGTTCCTGTGTGTGAATAGGTCAGGGATACAGAAACACACATCCCTGAAATGAGTCTCAGGATGGAAAGTTTCATCTCCCCTTTTATTGGTAATTAAGGGGAGGACTGGTGAAATTAAGACAGCTGCATAAATACTTCTCTGTGTGAGAGGATGAATGAGAATAAATAGAGAAGAAAGAAGAGGAAAAATACAGAATGAGAGGCTATTTAAAGAAAAAAAAATTGGATTTAGTTCAGGGTAGGGTTTTATCACTTCCTTACACATGCATTACAGTTTTCTCTGTGTGGTACAGAGCTATTCTGGCATGTAACTCTGAGGTGTAAAATATGTCAGCGTTGAACTTTGATGTTTGTCTGTGTTTGTGTTTAAACATCATGTTGAGATTTACACATTCTGGGAGTCAGAGCAAACAAGTTGATTGACCTTTGGACCCAAGAAATTTGCTGAAGGTGTATTTATATTATCTGTTGGAATACCAGGCTTCATTATTTATTTAATTAGAGCGGCTGGTTGCTATGCTGAGCGCTGGCATTAAAGTGCTACCAGTTCTACAGCACATTTAAGAGCTGTTTTGCTGCAGTTGAGCTGGGAGCTGAACAATGGCCCTGAGGAGCCAAGGGACAGGGGCCAAAAGGAGCCAGGGCTGTTTGAGAGAGAGCTGAGGATGGAATTACTGTAAACAGACACAGACTGTATTCTAGCTGTATGTCCTATCTGCAAAACCTCTACATRTTGTACAAGGAAAGGATACAGAATATATGAGAATAATTATTGGGAACCTTTGTACTTTTCTCATATCATGTTCTGAAATGCTCTGTGTTGCTAGTTACCGGTTAGAACTTTGGGGTGTTTTGCCTTTTGGGATGTTTTCATGTACATCATCAAGGTGTTTAAGTCTTTGCATTGACTCAATTTGAATTAGATTTTCTTTTCAGTTATGTCATGGTGTGCAGTCAGTCATAYATGGCCCTCAGCAAGTTCTGATCCCCTTGGTAGTGGCGCTGCCTGCCAGCCTGTGGTGAGAACACCAAAGCTGGCTTCATCTCCTTAGTAGTTTTAATGCTAATTTTACCTACATGTGGTACTTTCCATTCCCTTTGCTGCGAGATTTCATTTCTTTCCTGCTTCTGTGCTCAAACCTAAATTTGTGGATTTTGTGCAGTCGCCATGTACCATGCACAACCTTCTGCTTGGCACTCCTCTTCAGTTTTACACTTTGCATTTGACAACCAAAAAGAAATGAAAAAGCCTTGGAGTGTCTAGCAAGTCATCTTTTGATAAGGCTTGTGAAAACTGACTGGTTTTCTCTTTTTACACTGTTAACTGGCTTACGCTAATAGGCAAAGCTTGAATTATTGATCGTAATTACTAACTTAGAGCAGATTCTGATTATCAGATGGCGTAATCACCACATTGCAAGTTCAGAAAAAGACTTCCAGCAAAGGCATGGAGTTCTGGGCCCCAGCCCAGCATGCCATGGAGGTGGTTGGCAGCAGTGTTCAGGTTCTGGTGGAGGGTGAG
Organism: Cardinalis cardinalis; assembly: GCA_014549065.1. Lineage (NCBI taxonomy): Eukaryota > Metazoa > Chordata > Aves > Passeriformes > Cardinalidae > Cardinalis > Cardinalis cardinalis. Next base: position 481,422 of record JACDOX010000180.1, read on the forward strand.
CAGTGTGTCCTGACCAAGTGCTCCCGGCGCCTGCGCACACAGACATAGTGGCGGGCTTTTGGAGGTAGGCGGCGATATATAACCATATTTTTGAGATTAGAATCTTCAGAAAGATAAGTTAGTTGGGACTGTGAGGCTATGAAACTTCTCTGGTAATTAGACTGGATGGGATTTCAGCTTACACTCAGTTTCAGGGGCTGGCTTTGTTGATCACAAGTGAGATGCATTGGAGCGGTTTTCGAGCAAGGTGGCAAATGTTGTGTTTCACAAGATTATGGATTGTCACATCTGCAACTCCTCTACTGTAAAATTTGATCTTGCATTTAAAGCTGTGAAGAGGACAAGAAATAAATCCCAGAAGGGTTTATGCAAATGGAAATAYAATGTCTTGATTGATGAGCACGGAGACTAAAATTCTCAATCTAATGGAATGGAAGTCTCTTGGGCATGATCTTGTAAATCCATCCTGATTCCCATTCTTTACCCCCATTGCTCTGCCATTGTGCCTCAAATGTGACTTACATAAATGTTTAGGAGACATTTCCTTCTCAAGTGATGTTTCTTTTCTCAAAGTTGTTCATTGGCCTCTCCGAAGAAATCGCCAATAAAGGCACAAAGCAGTGCCAGTTCTATCTGYAGTTTCAGAAGTGTATGTTCTGGTTTTTTTTTCAATTAAGACTGCCAGCAATTTTTAGGCAATGAGAGACTTTAATCATCAGAAAATTCCTGTTCAAGTGTACCCTGAGAGGTCAAAGGATCCATACTCCGTTTGTAATTTCAAGTAGTTGTCAAGAACTACTTGGTCCTGGGAGGCGCTGTGTATTGAAATGCTTCCTGGAGCACTTCTGGAAAAAGCCAAGAGCATGTAAATGAGCTGTGTGCAGGGATGAAGTGCTTACAGATGATCCAGGACATGTTAGTGTTATGATGAGGGATGAACAGCACTGAGTTTTCTCCGGAAATGTTCAAGTGTTGTAATCCAACTTCCCAGAGATGTGTCCAGATTCATAAGTGCTGCCTGAGAAGCTACTTTGCTGTGGCTGAATTGCTGGAGAAATCAACTTTCTGCTTTCAGTCCCTTCTTGCCTGCTTGCAGAATTCAAAATCCTCACTGTTGCTTGCTTTAACTCTTGAGAATTTAACTGTACCTTAAAAGTATTTGGTCAATGAAGTATCACCTCTGCCTCAGTCTCACACACTGGTAGCTCTGTCAAGGCTCATAGCTGTTGATAGTCTGGTGAGCCAAAATGGCAGAGAATGTCTGTGTTAATGAAATGGGAGAAGGAGAGACTTTTATGAGTTTATGATTTAATGCCTATGAAATAAAAATCCACTTCCAAAGCCTAATGGTGTTTTGCAAAGACTGTACTGTATAATCCRGTTAATATTGGAAAGACTGGCCCCTTTGAACAGTATTTCTTGTGTTGGAGAACAGCCCTCTGCAGATGTGAGCAGTCAGGGGGTGCAGGGGCTGAATGGGTTCATTCACTGCTCAGCAGAGTGGGAAACTGTGCCTGGTTTCCTCAAAGCCATTTGCTTTTCCTACAGAAGTTTCATTATAGTGCCTTTGCCAGGAATTTGTCAGCCCTGGTTTTGATAGTCTCTAGTGAAGAAGTTTTGATTCTTACGTCTTTATCTTTGTTAGGTTTTCTTCTTTGATCTCTAAAAATTTTCCTTATTTTAATTTACTTTGTTCACAGATTATCTAATTTGAGGTGTGATTGCATGGGAAAGGGATGCTCGGTTCTGAGGCATTCTGCATTGCTAAATGTCAACAAAACCTAATAAAAGTAACTGAAAAAGATGTTAATAATAGGACTGAAACAGATTCCCCAGCTCTAGTATGTAATTTAGTATTCTTGTTTATCTGACAGTGACCTTGGAAGAGTTTCTTGGGCCTTTCCAAAAAAACCCAACAGCCCTGAAATCTCAACTGTTCTCTCCATTGGTATTTTCACAGCATTTTTCAAAGTGAGACATCAGTGTCTGCATTTTGGAAGAYTTCTTGTTGTTTGGTTGTGCTGTCCTCTTTCAGTTCAGTGTCAGCTGGGATGGGAGGAAGTAGCACCAAGAAAGGGATGGATGGGAGCTGTGCAAGCCCACACTGCTCCTGGAACCTGGAGTTTYCCTCAGTGTTCCACTTTCTCCAACAGAACTGAAAACCTCAGAGGAATTACAAGTGCTTGAAAGCCTTGTATAGTTGGAGAGGGTTTAGCTGAGTAAGATTTGAGGCTATTTTGTGTTTAGGCTGAGAGTATTGACGAGAGGTTATGGAAAAAAAAATGGTATCAGGTCTTAGAATTTAGCCTTGTATTCCCAGTAATGGAAGATTTGGCAGGTTTTGAGATGAGTTTATCAATGGCATGCTCCACCCACACAAATTGCATCTGTAGCTCTATGAATATTTCACTTTGGTCTTTGTGAATCACATTGACATATTAGTTCTCAGATTTCACAGAATACTCTGAGTTGGAAGAGACCCCACAAGGATWTTCTAGTCCARCTCTTAAGTGAATGGCCCATATATTATTGTCCTGAYTTGTATTAATTAATATATACCTTCTAAAAGCTTCTTTATAACACATACCAATGCTGTGTGACTTGGGCTGGATATTAAATTAATACCAATCTCCTGAWGTGAGGGCAAAAGGCACTGCTGCTGTTTCAGAACTGTGACTTTTTTTGAGGCTCAGGACAAAAGTTATGTGTGTCTCCCATGGATTCAGTAAGARCTCTTATTCCAAAATGTCTTAAAATACTGGTCACTCTCAAACATTCCTCTCTGGTTGCACTTTCAGRGCCTGTAGAAGAGTCTTGCTAAACTGCATTGGAGGGTTTCTCTTGCCTGGCATCAAATTCCTGGTGCACTGGGATGGCAATGTGCCCCAGACTTCATCCAAACCTGGAACCCTTCCTTTTGTAATGTACAAAGGTTTATAAATCCTGACCATGTGCTGGGGAGTGGGGAAGGGGTGGGAAGGCATGAGATCCCTGCAGAAACCCTGTTCCAAGCCTGGAACCCTTCCTTTTGTAATGTACAAAGGTTTATAATTCCTGACTGTGCTGGGGAGTGGGGAAGGGATGAGATCCCTGCAGGAACCCTGTTCCAAACCTGTAACCATTCCTTTTGTAATATACAAAGGTTTATAATTCCTGACTGTGCTAGAGAGTGGGGAAGGCATGGGAAGGGATGAGTCTCTTCAGGAACCCTGTTCCAAAGCTGGAACCATTCCTTTTGTTATGTACAAAGGTGTAGAATTCCTGACTGTGCTGGGGAGTGGGGAAGGGGTGGGAAGGGATGAGAGATCCCTGCAGGAACCCTAGGAAGCCCTTCTGCTTCTGTCAGCTTTAAAATCCCATGTGCTGGGCCAGTTGTCAAGGAGACACTTTTGTTCTGCAAGTAATAACTGATTTCTGACACATTCATTCCTTCTCAGCTCAGAACATGACTAGACCTGATCTGGCCACCCCAGAGAATATTAGTCCTGATAGAAGAAAAGAGCTGGTTTAAAATGACACACTTTCAGAGCTGAGAGGACCTGATTTTCCTCAGAATCTGATTAATCACATGTACTTGTTTCTAACAGGCATCATGACTTAACATAATGAAATTAGAAAGCCTTTAAAATTAGGTTTATAGAAGAAATGGACACAGTTCTGATGTACATTACCCAGTGCAATAGGCCAGTGTGGTGCACTACATTTAAGGTAGCCTGGTTTTAAAAGACACAGTGTAAAATTTATATATATATTTTTAGATTTCAGTGCTGAGAAACTGTTGCCAGGTGAGCRTCTGTCCCTATTCTGAATGCTTTTCCTGCCCTGTGGTGGTTCCACAATGACATACAGCCCATGTGCCTAATGGATTTCTGTGCAGTCATTTCAAAAATGCAAAAAAATGACCATTTGGAAAAGGCAATCTGACATTATGTGAAAAGGATAATGGAATCTAAAAGAAAAACGCACTAATGTAATCTAAAAGGAAGTTTTCTATGCTGTAGATATTTTAGTGTAATGAGAATATTTACCTGTAGTGCAAATATGAGGTTGTAAGTGATTAATCTCTCCTGTTGTGTGTGTGGTTGGAAAGAAACCACCATAGGAATGCAGCAGCTTCAGGGATATGTTAAATGATGATTACTTTAATCTTCCTTAAACTTAAGCACTTAATCTTACAGTGAACTAGGAGAGCATGTCACAACTTATCAGCAACCAAAAGTACATGAGAAGAGCTGGGGAGTGAATGTTTTTCCATGTCATGTGAAATAATACATTAATTTGAAACTTTTGGTAAAGTATGAGAGCATAGATCTGATTGGGTGGCTTTATGGTCTCCAGAAAGGCTTTATTTCTCCAAAGATTACATCCTGATGGCAGCTTTATTTAATGGCTTCCTGTTGGCAGCTCCCAACTTTGTTGATTGGATTTAAGGATGGGCAGAAGAGCCCTTGTTTGGAGTGCCAGGCTGCCGTGGCATGGAGCCTGTGCTGGGGGCTGCTGCCAAGGCCAGCACTTGGAATAACATGCTGAATAAGTGTCTCTGCCTGGCAGGCAGCACCAGAATTTATCAGCTCTCAGATCTTTGGTGTCTGTGAAGCAGCTTGGGCTGGAGCTGGTTTAAGTTATAATTTGGAACGTACCTGTCTTTTGTTGCTGGGTGTGTTGTAAGGAGAGTAAATAATGTTAACAAGAAGTGGTGCTTGCAGAGTTGCAGTCTTGTCATCTCTCATCAAGATGCAGTGATGTAATGAGAAAATGCTGTCCTGATTGAGACCATGCTGAGTTGGCACACCAAGATCCAGCACTTTTTAACATGCTGAAGGTCTGGCACCAAGGCAGTTAAATGAGGCTTCCCACTAAATACAAGGACTGTGCCAATGCTGTAAAAAAATCTTAAAGTTTTAAAGAGGAGGTTTTATATTAATGCCATTGCAGTGCCTCAAAAACTGACTTCACACCAAAGRCTGTTTAGCATAAAGATGCTAAATGTGCTCTGTAAGAACAACAGCAAAAGAGGATGCTGACCTCAGGGTTGGCAGGGATAAAATAAATAAATGTGACAGTGGAGATAAAAACCAAAAGGTGACAATGATACCAACACAGAGCTCTCTGCTGATGAAAGCCAGAGACTGCAGCACCACTTACTGAGCCAGTTTAAAGTTTTGGAAGAGGCATCACAGCAATGGAAGTTTTAAGGTGGGGTTTGAAAAGTTGCACTAAAGAGTTTTGAAGAATTTTTTGAGTGGTGCAGGAAGTGTGGTAGAAAACAGATTGTTTTAAAAATTAATGCTGGGAGGTAAAGGCTGCAGTAGACCTAATGCTAAATAAAGGTGAAGGGAGTATGGGTAAAGTGAAAGTGAATACCTTGAAAGTGAAAACAAAGGCTCAGCTGGAGGAGGGGGCAGTGAAATTCAAAATGAGCTGACCTGGTCAGAGCAGTGGATGAGGTGCTTGATCGAGCAGGGGGTTGGACCAGAGAACATCCAGAGCCTCAGCCATAGTCTGATTCCATCATCCTCAGTCACATTTGTACCACAGGAAGGAAAAAGGCAGATTTTCTGAACTTCAGGGCTGACAGGAAGGTTTTGGGCCATGATGTTTCAGGCCACTTACCTGAGGTGATTCATCCTTATTTTTTTCTTTGTGTAGTTTCATCACCTACAGTGACTTGTAAAAGTGCTGCTGAGTATTTATGTTGCATTTATGTCATGGCTCTGGCACAGGCTAGAAAAAGTCTCASACTTGTAGAACTGTTTCCATCTGAAGCACTGTAGGTACTTTTTTACTGCATTATAAAAGAATCAAACATGCTGTTGAGCTAATGTCTGATTTAATTAGCCAGGCACAGCAATTTGCTTTAAGAGTGACCATAATCCATGTATACAATCCTAAGCATTTGACTACAACATTTTAAAGGAATCAAAGATTTTATTATTCTTAAGGCTGCTGTGGCAACCTGCTTTATTAGAGGGATACTATGCAGTGGATAGTAAAATTACAAAGGAGGAACTTAGAAAACTCTAAATACACTCTGAATTCCATTTCTCAAAGAGATCAGCAACGTTCAAAGTTGGCATATCAAGAACTTTTTGGTTTTACATCAAGGCAAGGAACTTGGCCTGACAGTAACCTGAGAGGAAGGAAAGTATAAAGGCAAGTAAAAAAAAAACCACCAAAAAAACCCCCTAAAAACTGAAGAATTAGGACAAATAGATGATAATGATGAAGTTCAGTTACGAGAAGAAGCCAGTTAATTCATTCTGCAAGAGTGATGATGAGAAGAAAAAATCTAACAATTCTCTTGACTGCCTGCCCATAAAATTGGACAAGGGTCTAGAAATTTGGTATCTTTCCCTCTGAGCAATGCCAGCTAATGCTTATTGAGTATTTAAGTATTGAATATAAGTTTGAGTATTTGTTATAAAATCCAATAACAAATGCTAGTTAGTGTTAAGTGTTCATTTTCACTTTGATTCCTGTCCCAAATGAAGACACAAATCTAACACAATTGCTGCTTCAAGCTTTTCTGCAGGAAAGGGAGACTGGAAAGAAAAACTCCCCAAGACAGAGAACAACAGCCTCAGAGCTGAGAATAAGCTCTGGCCTTTTAAAATCCATACTTATCAGGAATATAAAGCAGAAATTATTAAAGATTCTTTTAGCTGGGCCCRGACTCTGTTCTTCAAAGCATCCTGTCAACATCCTGAAGAGCTGAACAAGTCAGACCCAGGCACTGCCAGATCCATGGGCTGATAACACTGACGCCAGGAGAAAAGGGTCAAATACGTGTTGTTTGACCTTTATCCCAGTGGGGATTAAATTGATTCTAATTAATAGACTTGGGAATAGATGGCTACCTTGGCAGAGTTCGTAATTAATTTAAATTGTTCATCCCATTAGTTTAGCCATAAACTATGCATAATTACGATGGGATTTTGTGGACAGCTGCCCTTATGTTGCCACCTTCTTAATTACAATTTACTGACTGCAGTGCTGCAGAGCTTATTTGTTTTGGTTAACATAGGGATTTCTGTTGTCCTACACTGCCTGAGCAAATGTGTCAGTGCTCCATTTATGGCAATAAAATCATGTTGGAAAGCACAAAGGCAGCTCTGCTGAATCAGTTGTGCTTTAGGTGTGTGCCTGTGAGGTAAACCTGGCTCTCAGTGTGAAACCAGTGACAGCTGTACCTCTGAGTGCACTTGACCAACATAAAATTATACATATTTTGAGGCTATATATATATGTATGTGTATATATATATATGTATTTATATAAACAATGCCTGGAAAGACTAGGTCTGTGATTATCCTGTAGTATGACACAGTTTTAGCTGCAGATGAGAAAGAGTCTGTATAAAGGTGGGGTAGCAGATGGTGTGACTTGGCTAATAATATATTTCTTCCCCTATCTCAGTGAAAAAGCCRTTTAAAATAGGTGCAAATGGAGTTTTCACTCAGTCATATTCCCCTCTCTTGAGCAGTACAGGTGTATCCATGGGTACTCTTTGTCATTTTGGTAGGTCCTCTTTCCCAGTAAGTCCTGGACTAGAATCTGCTGTCTGAACTCCTGTGAGTGCTGGCCTGTAGCAGAAAGTCAGTTTTCAGGCACTGAAGATCTTACTTCAGTGTTTCTTAGAATCTTCACTAAGGAGCAAATGTCTCCTTTATGGCCAGGCCTACATTTAGAAGTTACCATTTAAAAGTCATGATCTTTTATGTGCTTATAGCTGGGGTTTGTTTTATTTGCCCTTTGAATCACCAGGTACACCCAAGATTTTCTTTGTGTCTAAAGAGCTGGAAAACTTGCACCATTTTATCTGAAAGCAGAAATTCTTAGGTAATCTTTTTACTGGACCTCAAGAAAAATCTCAAATATACTGTTAYGTTTGCCCAATTATCTCTTCATAAAGAAAAACCAAACAATATTAAAGGTAGTAGCAATTTTAATTGAATTAAAGAAAAAAAAATTGGATACAATATAATTTGATTAMAATAAGGGATAATTTGGTTCCAATAACAGYGCACAAGCAAGAGATGACTGCGGGGTACGGAGTGCAGGGCYCATGGACTCGAGCCACATCAGGTACGAGCTCGCCAAGTGGAAATCACTCCTTATATGCCAGRTGYTARTGCCATCTCCTCCCATTTTCGGTTCGTCATCTCTCTATCTCCGCCCTCATCACCACCTTTACCATGCATGCCCCACCACTCGGTTTGGTGGTCGCACAAGTCTTTGGGGGTTGTTTTGGATGAAGATTTCGTAGTCTTCCTCTGTGTCCTTTAATTCACCTTTGGGTTACACATGTGCATCAAGCCAGTACAATATGAGCCAAACTAACATATCACTACATCTACATATCAAGGCAATAAATCCCTTATAATTAGCATTTTCTGGGACCCAACCCGGTTCTTGTTCATTTTTAGCAACTGTATCTTCAGCCTCTTCCTGTGGTCCTTGAGAACATCTGCTGGGAGGGGGGATGGAGCCCCTCCTCTCCCTTTCTTCTTTGGCATTACAACTTTTAACTGTTTTATTATTCCCAAATATTAATTACTGTATCAATATTGATTACTGTTTCCATTTTAACAGCACGAATCAAACCTATTTACCACAATACCAAACCTAAATTGTGGGAAGACAAACGCTGAGCAGTTTGTCTTTCCATGTTCTTCAACAGAATGGATCAGCAAGAACAGTGGGCAGTCAGATATTTTCTGCATGAACATTAAATTAGTGTTTGTCTTCGATCTGTCACTTCAGTCTCCTTGCTGGCAGTAAACACAGACAGCTTGTCTCTGATCAGCACTTCCCTGGGCAAAGCTTGCTGGAGAGGGAATGGAAAATCCTGACATCCCCTTTCAGCAGCGTGGTTTGATGTTGACTACAACCTCAAATTCCCTGTACCCAGCTCCTAAAAAGACCTTCCCAGAGAGGACAAAGCCTTAAGGAGACGAGGTCATGCTCCAAGTGGGATATTAAAGGCACCCAGCTGGTACAAGTGCTGCTTTCCCAAATGTTAACAGTTCAGGGCTGGCTCTGGCCACGGAGCTGTCAGGAATTATGTCAGAATATTTCCAAGGCCCCTGAGAAATGCAGGAGTCCTGCCTGGCTGAACTGAGCCGTTTGATTTTGGGGTTGGGATGTGCTGGTTGCACAATGCTGTGGCTTTCTGCTGCTTGGATTGGAACCCAGGCCCCTCAGAGACCACTCTGTTTATATTCGATCTGCTTATGGAAGTAGGTTTGTCTCTTCAAAAGCAAAGTCTCAGCCATCAAAAGGGGTCCCGGGGTTTATTTCCATGGATGATGATGTGCAACTCTGGCAGATTGTTCTGTGACACCTTTTCTGATGAAAGGGGAGGGGAGTGTGTGTGCACACATGTGTGGGAAAGGGATCTGGCACTCTGTGTGTCCTTCAGAGCCAGAGTTCAGCACTGGGTCAGCCAGCTCCTCCTGACATCACTGCACTTGTTTACAGCTCTCACTGAGCTCTCCTGATGCCTTTGACCGCTGACACTGCCCCATCTCGGTCCAGCATTTGTGCAAAACCAGAAATGTACAGGAGCATCTTACATTTATAAAGGGATTTTAGTTCCTCTTCCTCACTGACTTGAAAGGGGCAATAAGAAATAGAAAATTCTTAAGCACTGAAAGTAAACTATGTTTATAAAAGAAATTATGTAAAATTATAAACTACAGATTTTCAGGTTGTTGTTGAAATTGTAAATGCACTAAATAATCAGAATGCTGATTATAGACTGAAAAAAGATCCAGCTCAGTGGGAGTTGATATATTTGGGATGAAGTTAGAATGGTTTCTTTAGCCACTGGAATCAGTAAAAACAATTAAAACACTTTTGGTTTGCATTTAAGTCCCAGATTTAGGCCAAGTAGTGTTATTTGTTTCAGATTCCGGGTTTCTAAGTGCAGTTCCAGCACTGACAATCCATCGCTGCTGCACGTGGGGATTGCTGTCCTTCAGGCCATTGCTTTGGTTGGGTTTCTCACTTATATTTCAGTGGAAGCAAAGAGTGAATGTGAGTCAACCAAAAATAGGCCTGTTTTTTTAGGGCTAAATTTCACACACTTTCTTGGAGCAGTTTCCAGATCCCCAATGCTCTGAAGCTGCTGGCAGGGAGGGAACCCTCCAGGCAAAGAGCTGGGCTTGTGACTGCCTTTGAACACACTGAGAATTATTGTGCCTCAGTGTTCTATTTCTGCCCCTCAGTTACTGACCAGGTTACTTTCTATAGTTTATTTTATTGGAAAGTCAGGTTTATCTTGTTCTGTGACAGCTTCATTGATTTTATGTTCACATTGAAGCAAATTAACTTCATTTTGCGTGGCAGTGGCCTGAGAAGCATGCAGCCACATCCCAAAGATGGGAACTTCCAGGCAGCTGCGAGTTATCAGTATGCTAAAGCTGGATCTGTGACTGCCTGACCAGCACCTCTTGTTTAAAGAACATTTGGCAAATTGGGTATTTAAATAACCATTGTGGCAGAGTCTGAATTTGAATTGCTTTGATCATTTCTGGCTAAAAGTAATGAACATGTATATAACTTTTGTTTTTACATCTAGATATCATTTTATTGAACAGAGCTGTGCTGTTTTTCACATTTTTTGAAGGCAGGGTAGCTGCTGTATCTTAACAGTGTATTGAAAAAAATTGCATAATCAGTGAAAGATCCTTTTTAAGGCAGAGCTGTACCCCTGGGTGGGGGTTGTGCTCTGGGAGCTTCCAGTCCTCTGATTCCCATCCTCCTTCTTTGACTTAATAGACTGAGAGAGTTAAATATGTCCTGAAAACTGCCATTTGTACAACTCATGAATAGATTTTAGAGATTCTGCTCCGTTGCATAGCAACAACCACCATTAAAAAATAACATTTTGAAAAGCACATGAAAAGATAGGCAACCAGTTAAGCATTTCAATATTGAAGCTTTCTTCTAAGCAGTGTCCTTTATTTCTTCAACTAAAATTCTTCTAAGAAAGCCACTTTTTGACAGCTTTTATGCTGTTTGAAAATGGTAGCAGTTCTCTTTTTCTAGAGGCAGAGAAAGGCTTGTAGGGGAGCTTGTCTGGAGCAGTTGCTGGTGTTTATACACAAATTTAAGGCAGGCTATTTTAACTCCAATACTTCTCCAGTAACCTCACGGGAGAAGTTATTTTTTCAGTCAAGAGCTGCATCCTATTATGCACATGCATGATCTGGAGCATATTTTAGCCCTTTCTGGAGGGCAGTTTATAATGACAGCATTGGGAACATTATTCACCCTTAGGTTTCTATGGCTGTTTTTGTTGCAAACCTTCTCCCAGCTTAACAAAATTTAAACCCTTCCCTAGTTTTTCTTTTCAGTGATGTCTTGAGTATATTGATAAATCTATATTTTTTTTTATTTTTATAGAGCTTGTAGAGAATTTTTTTATATATTCCCCAAAATAAGTGAAGTGCTGGTGAATTGCTCATCATGATTTAGCTTGGAGCAAAACTGAAGGTGTTCTGAATTAAAGCTGACAATTCTTTAAACTGGTAATGCAGCATAACTAATGCATTTATAAGCCATGCAGGGTCTAGCCTAGGAGTCAGTGCTGGGGACTGGAAGTTAAAACCTTCCAGCATTTCCAGGTTAGGCTGCTCTGCTCCAGAATTCATCTCAGAAATAGAAAGGCAAACTCTACAGAAGAATCCACTTTGACTGGCACCCAGTTTGTAGCTCTTAAATTCTTTTTTTACATTCATTTATATAGTCAGGTTTTTCCATTTTGTTAGTTAAGAAGTAGCAGACTTTTCAGCTGGTTGAAGAGGCAATTTGTGGGCAGTTTTGCCCAGTCAGGTGAAATAAAACTGTATTGGAGCTACTTTTTAATTCTACATGTCCTTTTCTCCTAACATTACCTTGTAATCTAACTTTTGGAATTTTTTAAGCTTTCCAAGAACAGTTACTGTTCAGTGTAGACATAACTTTGCATTGTAGTAAATGTCTAACATGAACATTTAACCTGCCACAGGTTCTTTACCCAGATAGTTATATGCAGTAAGTAAAAATAATAATGCAGCATTTTGGAAGAAAAATGTGCACGCAGCTAAACTTCAGTGATGCTGAAATATCCTGTCAGACCATCATAGTAATTTCTTTTTCCCCTTTGAAATGTTATTTACTGACTTTCCATCCCTTCATCTTGTCTGCTGTGCTTGCAGGACAAAAGGGCTTTCTGCACCTGCATATTTCCCCTCCCCACAATTTCCTGACATTTTTATAGGAATCTGTATTACAGGGATGCCATGCCAAGCAGACGGAGGCGGCAGCAGCACACTGGTTATTTTTGCAGGGTGGAGCATTATATTTCTATTGGTGGGTGTCTCCAGAGCCTTACCTCAAACACAGAACTTTCCTAACCCCTCTCCCCACCCCCAGATTCTCCACTTCTTCCTGCTCTGCAGCCAGAGAATCTTTCTGCAGGATATTTCTTGGTGATAAAAACAGGAGCAGGCTCCCGGTACTGAAGTGATTTCAGCATCTATTATAATAAAAGAAAGGCCTAAAGCAAGGGGGCCCGGGCTGAGCAGGAGCGTTCCCAGGTCAGATGCCCCTTTTTATCCTGTGTTTTGTCCCTTGGATTGGTTTCTGTTTGGATCTTTCATTTGCGTGAAGGCTTAAGGTGCTCGATTGGCCATTGCAGTTCTGTCCAGGCTGGCTCGTGGTGCACTTTACTGAGGTGTGTTATCACAGAGTCACAGAATGATGGGGTTGGGAGAGACCTCCAMGATCATCGAGTCCAACCTGTGCCCTAACACCTCACCCAGACTATAGCACCAAGTGCCATGGCCAGGCTTTTTTYAAACACATCCAGAGATGGTGATTCTACCACCTCCCTGGCAAGGACGGCACTGCTTTGCCATCTTTTGCAGCAGATGGCAGAGCAGTGAGAATGGCCCTGGGAAGAGCATTCCAGTACTTCATCATTCTTTCAGTGAAAAATTTCCTCCTAATATCCAACCTATACCTTCCCTGATGTAGCTTGAGACTGTGTCCTCTGTGGTACATTGAGTACCCTATTTCTTACAACTACCCTTTTAACCCCTTTTTACAATATAACAAACAAACAAACAGCACATGCTTAACGATCTATCAACTATTTTACAACAGTTTCTAACCTATTTTTAACATTTGCGTGCTTTGGATCCCTGCAGTATCAGCAGCCTGTTCTCACACATGGGGTGGCAAACCATTCCCCATTACAAGCCTGTCCTTTCTTTACCCCACAGATGCTTGCAGGGACCTTCCAGGGTGACAGCTTGTGGCCACTTGGTGCATTTTGTTGGAGCGTTGCACTCGGTTTGACCCTGTCCCAGCGTTAATGGAATTGTAAAGGCTGACTCCTGCCTGACCTCTCCTTGCAAACAACCCTCACCCTTGCCCTTCCTCCTCTGCTCAGAGCAGAGCTGCGAAGAGCTGCTCCCAAGGCAGTCTGGAGTGCTGCAGACTAAAGGAATTAAAAAAAAAAAAAAAAATCAGCATGGGGCCACCTGTCCTTCCATAGTCCTGACTGTGAGAACAGTGGGCATTTGTTCCCTTCTTCACAGGGAGCTGCTCTTAAATGCCTGTGTGCACACAGAAAATCACACATTTTCTTTCCAAGCAAGGCCCCTGCTGAACAGCAGGCAGGTGTTGACATACTCCTCCTCTGTGATTTTTTTTAAGGTGCTGTTTGGTTTCTTTAAGAGGGAGAAAGGTACATCTGGAATTGACTGTTGTTTAGGTGAATAATGTTAATCCCATTGAGTGCTAAGTCAACATATAAACTAATAAAAGTTCTGACTCCAGACTAAAATGATTGGAATTCTCTCCTTTAGTCACCTTCTGAAGTCTCTTTAGCCCTAACTGTTAATCTCATTACTATATGTTACTCCTGGATTTAAACCAGTTTATTATAAAGTCTGTGGTTTGTGTTTACCAGGGTGGCAGGATTAAATTTAAATTCAATTCTTACAGGCTTTACAACTGCTAAATAGTAATCTTGAAAAGCTTGCATGTAAAATAGATACAGAGGCTTACTCTCTTGATTCTCCACGTTAACATGCAACTTTTCTCATACCTGTCCTTTGCAGCTTTGATATTCACTGTGGGAACCCAGAGAAATTCTCCRCTGGCCTGTTTTGTTTGCTTACCTTTACAGAAGTGTCACTAAGGGGCCGGGTTAAGTATTTTGACCTACTTCAGGCATCACAAGGTTCTTTTTTTTCATTCTAAAGCAAAGATTGGCTTTTCACACTGCAGGGCCACACCTTTCCCTCTTCCAGTAATCAGCCTTTAGCTGCCTCTCCCATGGAGAACTAACTCCTGAAAGAACTTGTCTGCCTTTGCCTGGGGCCAGGAGAGGGGAAGGGGTGGAGGASAAAACTCTTCTGCCATTGACAGGCAAAAGACCTGGAGCTTTTGAGGCTGTGGGATTTAGCCTCCCTTTCTCACGATATGCAAAACTCTGCCAGGATTATGGGACACACTGGAATGCATTTTTTTTTCCCGAGGACAGGCTGTGAGTTAGTAGTACCAGGCGAGTTGTGAATATAGGGGGATAAGGCTGGCATACTTCAGTGGATTATCTACACTTTGTACGTCCTAAAAGTATGCAGGAACTCTTGAGTGTTGGGCTCAGAAAGGCTTTCTGTGTTTGAACAAAGGTCTGTGCAATTACAGATACCAGCTCACACAGAGCAACTTTTGTTCCCCTGCCCTGGGAAGGAGGTTGAAAGGGGAATGAAATGTGTTGACCTACCAACTGCTTCCTATCTCTGCTGATCTGGGGCTGGGAGTTGTGCTTGATTTGTGGAGGCAGCAATAATGAGATCAGGCAGGAAGGGCATTTGTGTCTCTCTGCAACACTTTAATCTTTCAGTGTCTTCAGATTGTATCAGAGAATTGCTTCATGAATCGTAAAATGGAGAAACTTTCAGAATGGAAGTTATATCTGCTAATCACAGCCCACCTTGTGCTGTAATGGACCAGAAGTGAACAGTTCTTTACTCAAATACAACCCAGCAGTGGCGATTGTGGTAGGACACCGTTCCAGTACTGCTCCAGCTCACTGGAGGCAGAAATTCTAGCACAGCAGGTTTGCTGAAGATAACAGTGCCAAAATAATTGATGATGTAAAAGGGCAGCATTCCTTTGCTGCGTTCTTGAATTGTGCTAGCAGTAAAATCAGGCTGAGCGACTTCACTAGCCTTGTAAATGATGTAAAGTTAGCTCTGACCTTGTGTCCTGCACTRGTAATATCCCTCAGTCTCTGGAGGCATCAATCGCGTGTTTATGTTGTGGTTGATAGCAGCTTCAGTCTAGACCAGTTTATATAAATCAGGGGCTTTATCTGATTTTGTGGTGGTCAGAAGCATAGCTCTTCTTGTGCTAGGGTGAAAGCCAGGCTTTGGCCCTGCAGTCAGGACTGGGGCTTTTGGCACAAAGCCAGTGCAGGTCTCTGTTGGACAGCCTTGCTCAGTCCAACAGCAACAAAACCCTTCCCTCTGACTCCCCTCTGACCTCAGGACAGGCCTCATTAGCAGATTAAATCCAGAGTTAAAGGATCCAGAGTTAATCCTCTGCGAGCAGAGGATGCAGTGCCTGCCCCTCCAGCTGAAAGGATTTTCCTAAGGTCAGATAAGGAGTTCTGTGACTCCAGATCGACAGATAAGGTTTGTTTTGCAAAAACTCATTAATAAATCCTGGGAAAATCTGCCCCAAGTGTGATGTCACAGCCCTTGTGAAGTTCATCAAGGGGAGGAGGGCACGTGGAGTTCCTCCATCATCATAAATCTCTTCTTCCCTGTGTCCAGTGGTGGGATCCTGCTTGCAGTGTCAGGGATGGCTTTCCCATCCCACCTGGACTGTCAGGGATGGCTTTCCCATCCCACCTG
>JACDOX010000180.1:504360-515691 GCA_014549065.1 Cardinalis cardinalis
GTGTCTTATCAGCCATGCAGGGACATTCAATGGCTGTTATCAGCAGGTGTTCCCACCCGAGGGAGGAGTGGTTGTGGAAGAGATAAGGAAAAACTGCCCACTTGACAAAAGACCACCACAGTGGTCTTAGATGGTAATAGAATACATCTTGCCTTGCAATCTGGAACAGTTGGGAAGGAGAGTGGCAGATTACAGCCAGTAGGTCTTTCTAAGGGATGCTTGGTAAAACCAGTCTGTGTTGAAAACAAGAGAGAAAAAACAATGTGAGGGGGAAAGGCCAGAGGAAAGAGGTCAAAAATAAACATAACTTTTTTTAGTACTCAGTATTTGATGCTCTTTATACCCATTCTGTGATTTCCAGTAAAACATTTGATGTCTTTGTCAAAGCCTGAGCTCACAGAGRAGTTTCCTGTATGGTGATGAGAAGGGAACATCAGAGGAGTGTGGGACTGCAGGGAAGGGAGCTGTGAAACTCAGTCCATTTGGAATCAGACAATAGAAATGAAAAAGAGCTTCTTGTGATTTCATCACTTAGTWGAAGACTTTATCCTGTAAAAGTTCTTAGGCATAGRAGGCACTCTGTTCCTGGCCTTTATCTGGGGGTACTGCTTATGTATGTGCTAGGAAAGACTTTTGTTGTGTTTCTACACAAACTTTTCCCACTTAGAACCTCAAAAAATGACAAAACAACGAGGTCCTCTGCCACTCCTTTCCTTACATAACKAACAGGAACACTTGGGCTTGTTGTCTCTGTGTCACCTTATTTTTTTCAGTCAGTGCTGGTTTTGTTGTATCACTGCTAAGCAATTTTTTTTTCTTCCTTTCTTTTCTTCTTTTAACTCTCTTATTCTTCAGACCACCAAAGCATTCCTGCCAAGGATGCTGGAGCTCCAGAATGGGCACATTGTTTGCCTGAACTCTGTCCTGGCCTTGTCAGCCATCCCTGGTGCCATTGACTATTGCACCTCCAAAGCCTCATCCTTTGCTTTCATGGAGAGCCTGACCCTGGGGCTGCTGGACTGTCCTGGAGTGAATGCCACCACAGTCCTGCCCTTCCACACCAGCACAGAGATGTTCCAGGGCATGAGAATCAGGTCAGTCCAGGGGAACTAGAAGAAAGCATCTCATTTTAAATGAATCATCAGAATACACTCCTAATTAATGCTCCATTTAGTTAAGAGAATTTGATGTCTCATTTGGCTGCCTGGGAACAGAAGGTCACTTTAGGCCACCTGGGAGCCATCAGACTGGTTCCCTCAGTGTGCTGGGATATTCCTGCACCACCCTGGCTGCTGTGGAGAGAACTGGARGCTGCTTTTCCCTGCATTTTCAAGCCATACCAGAGAGGGAGGGGAAGCCACTTGCAATGGTCATGCAAAAGGACCAGTCTACAAATTACTTGAGAATTAACAGTACAAGTTCCTTCTTTATTCACTGGAATACTTAATCCTTTCCCACTGAGAGGAATGACAGCCACTTACTGARGTGAGACTATCAGTACCCCCTTTTTACCCCTGTGCAAGAGAACAAGTAGTGGCTGTCCAAATTAATCTTTTACAATGGGTAAAATAACCTTTAATACAGATTGTGCCTCTCTTAGTCAAGAAAATCTGCACTGTCAAGCTATTGCAGGAGCTGGGAAAAGCCTTATGTTTGGTGTTAAAAGCAATGGAGGAAAATATTTGTCTTTCACCTGTCAAGGATTTGAATCGAGCAGAGAGGAACAGAGAGCAAAAGGAAAAACACCACCCCTGAAAAGGCAGCATTTGGTGTTGGTTTGCATTCAAATTAAGAAAAACCCTGAATCAAGGCTCTGATTACTCTCTGCCACTTCTCCCTGAGGGCACCAACATGTACATTCTTAACTGTTTAGCTAACCCAGTAGTACTAGTTGGAGCTGGGCTTTCTGCTTTTGGGCTTTTTTGGCTGGAACTGGAATTTTCTGCCTCTTGGAGACATAGCCTGTCCTGGGCACGTTTGAAGGCCAGTTCCCAGCAATAACTTAGAGTAACAGGACTTGGACAGTGACACCTTAAAGAAGGAGCTTGGTTCAGCTGTGATTATTTTATTTTCTCTGTTCAGGTTCCCTAGTCTCTTTCCTCCTCTCAAGCCAGAGACAGTGGCCAGGAGGACAGTAGAAGCTGTTCAGATGAACCAAGCCTTCCTGCTCCTCCCATGGACAATGCATGTCCTTGTTATCCTAAAAAGGTGAGTGTTTCCTTTGCCCAGCCATGGCCACATAGGGAATGTTGGCTCTGTGTCTGTTCCTGAGGCAAAGCTCAGGCTGGCTGGAGCTGCTCTCTCATCTCAGTCATGGAAGCAAAAGGGAGACACTTTGAAATTCCCTTTGGAGATGTYTTCTCTTTGTATAACCCCTTAGGAAACCAGTTTCATTCCCARAATTTGGATTCCTGATGTGTAAACYGAATTTTTGTCTAGGGAATTTCATAATAATTAACTTATACAGGTAGTTGTTTGGCATTTATTAAGTCACTTGTTGGACTCCAGGCTTTTTATTGTGCAGGATTTCTGAACCATAAGGCCTGGACATCCCATCTACATTTAGAGAGCATTGCCTGTGTTACATCAGTGAAACTATTAAATCAGYATTTTTGTGTATGGTCAGGACTGAAATTTTAAGGTCCCTAAAGAAAAAAACTCCTAACTTCAYATCCTGGAACAACCACAGAGAGAGAAAGGACATTCACCTTTGTGTATCCATGACAGTTTGCACTAAAACCTTTGGAAAAGCTGCTGCAGTCAGGAACTGAAACATTCTGTGGAAAATAATTTCAGTATTGCATTTCACACAAGAAGAAAATAATTCACAGTAAATGCTTTGCTCTGAATGTARAATTTGGAGTAAAAGTTCCCAGAAATTCTGTCAACAAGAAAAAGGGCAGTTGCATTTTATTGTAAGAATTAATGGGTTATTTTTATTACAGTAGCTGTCAGGAAATCAGATCTCTGTCCATACCTTAGGATAAGGAGGCCACATGCCTTGCACAACCAGATGGCAGGTTAAATAAATAAATAAATAAATCTGGCAGGTTAACCAGAGAATTCAGGTTAAATCTGTATATATCAGAGTATATTATATAGTATATAGTATATATTATATTTAGATATATTTAGATATATAGTATATATATAGTATATACTATATATATTTAGATAAAATAGTATATAATATTTAGAAGGAATAAAACATAATGGTATCTTCAGAGTATATTATATAGTATATAGTATATATTATATTTAGATATATTTAGATATATAGTATATATATAGTATATACTATATATATTTAGATAATATAGTATATAATATTTAGAAGGAATAAAACATAATGGTATCTTCCAAGTTACAGTTTTTACAGACTTTTTGGAGGAATATTTCTGTAGAGAAAGAGTGACTGGGTGGAACTTTCTCCCTGTAAGCCTCCTCACAGCAGAAAACTGATGCCAGTTTTGTCTGTGTCTCTCACTTGCTGGTTTTGGAACATTTGTGTATTTATGTCCATAAATGCATATTTACATATATCTCATTAGAACAGATTGAGGGGTTTGTCTCATCTGCTCTTTTTCTTTCTGCTTCCACACCAGCATTCTCCCCCAGGCAGCACTTGAAGAAATCCACAAGTTTTCTGGGAGCTACACCTGCATGAACACTTTTAAAGGACGAACATAGGCTGGCACCAGGACTGCTCTGCAGAGAGCCCAGCACAAGCATGAAAATCCTCCAGGACTGGGAATCAGCAGCTCTTGGCTTTCAGCCTGTTCATGTGACTTGTGCTGCTCTGAGGCAACACATTTCTTGCAGGTCATATCCATAGTAACATGACCTTTGCACAGGATTGAGTGAGTGGACTGTGGACCCTTGGAAAGAAAAAACAGAAAGCGTGAAATGTTTCTATGATGTTTAATTCTTTAGAGTTCAATTGTTAAATCTACTCATAGTTTTAAGATGTGATTTTTGTTTCTGAAGTGTCTGTGGGCTGTCTCAGTGGAGAGGCAGCACATCCCATCCCAAACACACTCTGTGCCCTCTCTCCAGAGGAACTGCCACTGGTTTCATTTCAGCTTTTTGAATGGGGAACTTCAGAATTACTGGGAAGAACTAAAAGATATGGACATTTCATGGGCGCTTCCTTCTCTTTCTTCACTTCCCATCCCATGATGAAGCTGTTCCCAGCACACGCTGGGGAAGGAGCAAACCATGAGGCAATGTTTTCTTTGCTAAAGGCCACCCAGGACTTCTCTTTCTAGGCCCAAAAAAGCTGTTGTGCTTCCCCTGTGGAGGCTGGACAGGAAGGCTCAGGCAGCAGAGCTGARTTTAAATAGTGGAAGATTCTTTCTGTCGCTGAATTCATACGTGAAATTGTTGCTCTGATTTTTTGGTTCATTTCTGATAAAATATAAATATATTTTTAGTGTTAATCCCAGATTGCCACACATGTAGGCAGCAGCACATTGGGGATGAACTAAATCTAGAAACTAAAACTAGAGCCTGCTTGTACAAACATACATTCACTGACATAATCCATGCAGAGGAAAATCCATTATATCAGTCTRCACAGTGAAGTGGAATAATGCTCTAAGAGACAGTGCTGTTGTGCTCATGAGATGTGAAATTTGGGAGCACATATAGCAAAGACCTGATTAAATGCATTTTGAATTCATCTGGGAATAAACCCATTGTGCTTTAGAGACATTGAGTCAGGCACTGATCAGCCAAAAGTGATAAATATGCTTGGACTGAGGTGCCAGAAGCAGCTAGACATTATTTATTTTTGTAGTGAAATATTGTCTTTGACAGCCTAGGAAGGGCAACACTGCATTCCTGTGCAAAATGCAGTGAGCAGCRCATTGGAGCTCTGCTAACAGAGAAATTACTATAATTGCAATGCAGGAAGTAGCAAGTCCAACTGGAGACACCTGAATGAAGTGCCTCAAGGATGGATGTGTGATTAAAGGAGTGAATTTAGGGCTCCTGACTCGAATTTCAAGCTTTTCTGTAGATGTCCTGTATGGCTTGGGGCAAAATGCATCATCTGAAGGAGCACCCTGACCTGCAAAGCAGACATTTCTGGTGTTTCCCTACCTCAAAATTGCAAGTCTGACTACCTAAATGTCTGTCAAAAGCTCAGCAAATTCAAATGCAGCATGTTAGGGGAAGTCAAAGCAGTATTTGTTCATAGACCAAGAGGTTCTGTACAAAAATTTAGATGAGGAAAAAACTCATATGCCACAACATATCATCTAAAAGACTTCTGGGGTACAGCAGAAAAGCTGTGAGCTGTGTTTAAAACACTCCTCTGGCTCTGCCACGTGGAGTGGAGACCTGCAACTGAGATGCAAAGGTGTGGGTGTTGAAACCAGGTCTGACCTTGCTGCAAAGGTGTGGGTGTTAAAATCAGGTCTGGCCTTGCTGCAGACCATTGGATTTCTCCTTTCTGGAGCTCTCCAAGAGGAAGGTGCTGCCAGAAGTGTTGAGGCCCCTCTGGCTGGGTGAGTGTTTGGAGGGGCTCTCCTGCCTGAGGCAGTGCAGAGCTGTGACCTGGAGCACTGGGACACCTCTGGATAGCTGATACCCCTGGATATCTGAGAGAGGATGAAAAGAAACTTCAATCTCTGGGATTTTGAGACTCACCCTAATAGATGCTTCCAGCTTTATTTTTTGTCCATTTTTTTCTTTTGAGAAGCCCATCTCACTGAAAAGTCAAGTGCCATGAGAGGAGAACCCTTCAAGGTTCCTTCCAGGATCTGCCTGGAGCACTGAGGGTACCAGGTTTATCAGGAGAGGTTTGGGAGGGGAAGATGTGGTGATACCAACTTCCCCTGTCCTCTCTGATCCTTTCCAGTTTCTCATTAAGCCCAGCTGGCTGTGCCAGGCTTGTAGCTGCAAGTGCAATCAGCTGTGCTGAAAGAGCAGTGTCCCCTTGAAATTAAACCTTTGTGCTGAGAATTCTGTTCATTGATAACTTCCTAATGCAAAAACGAGGTAAAAACACACTGGAATCCACATCCATCCCCAAATCCTGTCCCTTAAGTAGATCTGCCCTTTCCCTGCAGCACCARAAGATGTTGCCTATCTCCAGTGCTGCCTTACACACTGTTGATTTCTTTCTGATGTTTGCTGTTGATTTCTTTCTTTCTGATGAATATAAACAAGTCAGGAGGAGCTGAGGCTCGTCCTCTCTGCTCTCTCTCTCACACACAGAGCTCCCTCTGCCTTCCCTCGGGGTCCCAGAGCAGACAGCAGGTCAAATAGCAGTCACAGTGGGGGAGAGGCTTGCAGCAAGCAGAAAATAATGAGGAAAACATTAACTTTGCTTTTCAGATAGCAGGGAGGAGTTGGGTAAGAGAGATCCTTCCCTGGTGAGTGTTGCAGACAGGACGGGCTCCATCGAGCTGCAAACGTGGATGGAGACTCTGAAGAGCTTTTTTTAATAGAAAGGCTCCTCTGGAATGCCTGCTGGGGTCTGCTGGGACCTTCCCACATAAGGGTAGGGTTGGGTAATCTTGAAGTGCTGCAAATGTGGACAAGCTTTGTTGAAGCCTAAGGCCTTCTCCGAGGAATTTCCGCCCTTTGATTTACTTTAATTTTGATTTTCCCCGCTCCCTCTGCTGCCTCCTGCTCTCCACTGCACAATTATTTTTTGCCTTCTGTTTTCCTATGTCATCACTGCACTTTTCTGTGCCACCATCTTGAAGCCAGATGTCATCCTAGAGTCTGGAGTAAATGGAGATTGGGGCATTCATTTCTTCTCCTGCTGGAGGAATCCAGGTGAAGCTGCAGGAGCAGGTCACAGGAGTTTCATAGGAAATTCGTTTTACTTGCTGCAAACTCTGAAAAAGTAAAAGACTCCTCACTATGGCTCTTATCTTGCTGGGGGAATCCAGGTGAAGCTGCAGGTTTTGCTTACTGCAAACTCAGAAGAAGTAAAAGAGTCCTCACTATGGCTCTGACACAGGAGGTTGCTGCTGGTTTAAATTTTGAATGATAGAGAAACATGAGCTGGTTTGGGACATGTTCCCTTCACCAAAAAAAAGCCAAATTTAAATGGAAGGATTTCTCAGTCCAAGGTGGTTTCAAGGGCTGCTGTTTAGATTATGTGATTCTCAGAATTAGCAAGGCAGGGCRGGGACAGGAGGAGTCCTTTGTGTAGGAATCTGATCCCTCATGTTCARTATTTCCTTTTGTGGTTTTTGATGAGAAAAAAGTGCACCCTGATGCACCCTTGGTGAACTTTAAAAAGGTTGTTCCAGCCATGTCCCTGCCCATGGCATGTTTTTAGCAGCATGACAAAAAGGAGTGRGCCCTGAAAGTGGGAGCTGAACCCTCCCCACTCACCCATTGTTCCATTGAGGTTAAAAAGCAATAGAGTCTGTCCCTCAAGTTCTTCTAGAACTGCACAGAAAGTGCCTGGGCAAGTGATTCTGATGTTTGCAAAGAGAAACTTGTTGTACTTTTATGTAATGTGTTAATTAGTGTGGGTGGGTATGATCAGATCTAGTCTTGCAAGCCTTTCCGACAACTCCCTGAACACTCCCACCTTCAGATATTAACAGATAGCACTTGCCAAAGCTCCTGAAAACCCAGGAACAGGCTTAATGCAGGCAGAGCAGAAGTGGGTGCATGTATTYCCAAGAGAACACATCTGCTTGTAGCAGACATTGATGTGGCCCAGTGCCTTCCTCGGGCTGACCTGCAACTGTTGGGAGAAGAACACAAGGTGATCCTTGGATCATCTCTTTTGTTTTTATTTCTTCCCTTGGATTTAATCAGTTTAATCTAGGTGACAGCCACTTTTTTGACAGTACTGGTTCCTAAGTTTGGGGTAGAGCAGGATTCTGTCAAATGCAGTATTTTGCATTTTTACCAACCACCAGCCCTGAGAATGAGAATGTTCTGCACTGTTTGCAGCTCTCACCTCCCCAGCACTCAGATCCTGGTATGTTTGGAGTCTGAGCAAACCTGTCAGTCACCAGCAGCAGTTTCATTCTCCAGGGAGCTGAATCCTCTTTGACCTCATGCTTTYCTGAAGGAGATGCTGAGCTGTGAGTAGTGGCAGCCACAGATTCAGGGGCTTGGAGAGAGACAAGAGGAAAAGCAGAACTTCACCTGCTCCCTGCAGCTCATTCTCCTCTATCCTGTGATTCCTGTGGGAAGATGGCAATTCAGATACTTCCTGCCCCTTTACCACCTCTGTTCTCCTGAGGTCACCTCAGCACCTGATTGTCCCCATGAGCATCCAAGGCATTGAGTCCCTCTGCTCCATTTCTGTCATTTTTCTCTCTGCATCACCCCCTCTTTTGTTCCTGTGGCAGATCCTGTGAGCAGAAACACACACTGACCCAGCCTGCCTGCACTGGACTAAAGGCACAAACCTCTGAGACAATTTATATCTTCACACCTTCCCACAGAGTCCAAACTTACTGCTTCCTTGTGCTCACCTTTGTTAACGGCCATTGTGACATTATTAGCACAGAAAAAAATTAAGTGTGATGATTTTGTATGCATCATATAATGATTTTTTTCTGCATAACCTCCTTAAATGAGGGAAGAAAGCACTGTAATTGGAGTTGGAGAGTGACTGAAAAGTGTATGAGAATACAAAATAGAAATAAGATGTAATTTTAGGGGGAGTGTGATGGCCCTAAACAGACAGAAGCAAGATGCCACCTTACATCCCTGAAGTTATATGATAACAGAGGCACAGAACAAAATTAAGGCAGATGTGTGATGATTTTTTATGCATCATATAATGATTTTTTTTTCTGCATAACCTCCTTAAATGAGGGAAGAAAGCACTGTAATTGGAGAGTGACTGAAAATTATATGAGAATACAAAATAGAAGATAAGATCTTATTTTAGGGGGAGTGTGATGGCCCTAAACAGAGGCAAGATGCCACCTTACATCCCTGGAGTTACATAATAACAGAGGCGTGTGATTTCCAGCCAAATGCAAAGTCTGTAAAAGTTGTCACTCCTGCTCACTCCAGGGGGTCACCATGCCCTAAAATGCAGTCAATTAATTTTGAAGCTTGCTGGCTTGGAAACTCCAATATGCTGGTAAGTGATAGCTGACTCTTGTTTTTTTTGAGGGAGGGAAAGCAGCCCAAACATGTAAAACCAAGGGTCAGTTTGACTCCCTGCTCACTTTCTCCAGCTGCAAGGGCCATCCATCATGTGTAGGTATTACAAGGACATGGTTGTGTCACTAATCATCCCAACCTGGTGCTACTAGGTAGATGGGGTTCCATTTCCTACTTTTTTCTTAAGCAAAAGCAWTTTTTAAATAGGATTTTTCTTTATCTGAGTTGGTTGCCTCTGTATTGTACAGGCTTTTCACAGACAGGCATCCTACACATGAAGTTTCCCTGTGTTAATCAAATTATAATGAAAAGACTACAGAAGTGAGGAGTTCCCATTGGATGTCTTCCTTCCCCAAGCCATGTGGAACTMAGGAGAGGAGCCCTGTTGGAAGATCAATGCCTTAAATCCATCCTGAAATCCRTCTCAGAAGCCTGCTGGCTTCTGTCTGAAAGTGATCCTGCCTTCCAGAACTGTCTTCCTGCAGCTCCCTGGGGCATCTGGCACTGAATGWGGTTCCCTGAGCAGGTCACTGCCACAGTGCCCTAACAGAGTAAAGGCTGCACATGCAAACTCTGAGCAGATTTAAACTTCTGCTCCCACAGGATGCTCTTGAGAAATCCCCGTTAAAGAAGGAGGTGAGGTCAGGTAAGSAGCACAAACCTGAGCACTGGGGAGGGCTCTGCCTGTCCCAGGAGAGCTCAGGGCACAGCTCCCACCTCCTGCCTCAGATCTGACCCTGGCTGGACCATCTGCAATCCCTGGGCATCAGGAGTACATGAATTGAGACCTTCCTTGATTTCTTATCACCAGACACTTTGTGGTGTGGCCCCCAGCTGCCCTTGGGCACCCCTGTTGCAGTTAGAGCTTCCTTGTGAGAGGGAGAGCAGGGCCAGACCCCGATCTCTCTGGTGACCAGGGACAGAACCCAAGGGAATGGCCTGAAACTGTGCCAGGGGAGGTTTAAGTTGGATTTTAGAAAAWGGTTCTTCACCCAGAGGGTGGTTGGGCACTGGAAGAGGTTCCCCAGGGAAGGGGTCACAGCCCCAAGCCTGACAGAGTTCAGGAAGCATCTGGACAATGCTCTGGGGCTCGTGGTGTGACCCTTGGGGTGTCCTGTGCAGGGCCAGGGCTTGGACTCAGTGATCCTCGTGGGTCCCTTCCAACTCAGCAGATTCTGTGATCCTGGGATCCTGGGATTCTGGGATCCAGTGATCCTGGGATTCTGGGATCCTGTGAACCTGTGATTCTGGGATCCTGTGATTCTGGGATTCTGTGATCCAGTGATCCTGGGATCTAGTGATCCTGGGATTCTGGGATCCAGTGATTCTGGGATCCTGGGATCCTGTGAACCTGTGATTCTGGGATCCTGTGATCCTGGGATTCTGTGATCCAGTGATCCTCGGATTCTGGGATCCTGGGATTCTGGGATCCTGTGAACCTGTGATTCTGGGATCCTGTGATTCTGAGATTCTGTGATCCTGGGATTCTGTGATCCAGTGATCCTGGGATTCTGGGATCCAGTGATCCTGTGATTCTGGGATCCTGTGACCCTGTGATTCTGTGAACCTGTGATCCTGGGATTCTCTGATCCCATGATTCTGTGAGTCTGTGACCCTGTGATTCTGTGATCCTGGTATCCTGTGATTCTGAGATTCTGTGATCCTGTGATTCTGGGATCCCATGACTCTGTGATCCTGGGATCCTGTGATCCTGGGATTCTGGGATCCTGTGATCCTGGGATTCTGTGATCCTGTGATCCTGGGATTCTGTCATCCTGAGATTCTGTGATTCTGGGATCCTGGGATTCTGGGATCCCATGATCCTGTGATTCTCTGATCCTGTGATCCTGTGATCCTGTGATTCTGGGATTCTGTGATCCTGAGATCCCATGATCCTGGGATCCTGGGATCAGTGTTCCCAGACACTGGGCTGGCACACGGCAGCATTCACTTCAGCTGGAAGATAAGGAGGCAATTCCTTGCTATCTTTTCCAGGAAAGCCAACTCTTCGTGCCTTGTTTTGCAGAGAGGACTGAGGTAAGTGCAGGAGGATCACTGGGGTGTTTTGGTGACATGAATGCTGCTGTCATGTGGGATAAGAAAAAAGGGCTCATGTCAGAGGAATGTTAGCAGAAGATAGAAATAGCAATAATGGAAAACAAGTGATATCCAAGCACACAATTCCTGTTCCCAGATAGAAATAGCAATAATGGAAAACAAGTGATATCC
>JACDOX010000180.1:524786-540310 GCA_014549065.1 Cardinalis cardinalis
TGAACACCAAAGGGAGCAGGTGGGAATGGAAATGTGGAGTTTGGGGAGCCTGAGCTGAACACCAAAGGGAGCAGCAGCTGCTCAGGGCAGCAGGGACAGCTCGGCTCGGTTTGCGCCTTGCTCTGAGGCCGTGCCCAGTTCATTGAGAAGCCTGTCAAACGCACTTTGTGCTGCCCTGAGGAGTGTTGGGAACAGTCCTGAGCACAGCAGGAAAACAAGGAGAGGCTGCCAGAAGCTCGTGTTCCATCAGCCTCCCCAGCAGTTTGCATCACCAGCTCTGGGCTCTGACGTGGGGAGCCAGGAGGGGCTGAGGGGGTGACTGAGCACGGCCCTGCACTCCAGGGCTTCTGGCACCCATTGCYTGGGCACAGGGGCAGGACGGGGGGGAAGCTGTGGAGTACCAGGGAAAGGGAAACTGCACGGCAGCTTCTGAACAAACCTAGGCAGGATTCTGGCTGGATTCAGGCTGGATTCTGCAGAGTGAGCAGCTTATGGATGCATGAAGGTCAGGGATGCAAACAGAATAAAAAACAAGCGTATAATTTCCATCCAAGGAATCCTTTGTGCAAACTTTGTTATGGATTTTAACCCCTCTTCAAAACTGCTGGAATTAGCCAYGGGTGGGTAAAAAGGAACMGGATTGTTCCAAGAGGAGAGAGAGAAAGTCAATCACAGAGCTCAGTGATGGATGCAAAGAGGATCAGGGAATCCTGTTCTCCAAAGAGCAGCAGCAGCACCTCTTGATACCCYCCAGCCTTTCCTCCACTGACTTTATGGGATTTGGGGTGAGAAAAGCCCTTCAGGGTCTCCCTGCTCACCCTCTGTGTCACTGCAGCTACTGCTCCCTGCTTTGCAAAATCTGAACTCATCTGCCAGGTTCCTTTCGAGGATGTTGAGCAGCAGCAATGAGGGGATGGGCAGAGCGGGGCACGGAGCAGGCTGTGGATGAGRGAGCAGCGTGCCAGGGGGGCAGGGATCCATCCTGAGCATCCTCAGGGGTGCAGGGGGTGCCACCCGGCCTCGGGCAGGCTGCGGAGCTGCAGCACCGCGTCAGGCAATGCTGCTGACTGCGGGGCCTTTGTGTTTGCTCTCACTGAAGCCTAGAGCATAAATAACGATGATGTGAGCAGCGCCGAGCTCTGCTCCGCGCCCGGCCCGGCGTCCCAGCCCCCTCTCCCCTCGGCAGGGTCAGGGGAAGGGAATTGCAGGCGGTGCCTTTGGCTGACACCAGCCCGTGGGGAGGGACGGGAGGAAGGGGGTCTGGGGGCTGGGTTCAGAGCAAGGTTAGCCAAATATCGGATAAATTAGGCAAGAGAAACAGACAGCTCAGCTTGCAGTGAACTTTTCACCCGGCTAACCTGCTCCTCACCCTGCCTCGCACAGGTGGAGTGCCACCGGAGCCCCTGCTCCCTCCTGCCCGAGGGGGAGCACGGAGGCGCGGCCAGCCAAGCTGAGCTAACACAAGAAATAACAATTGATGATTTTCGAGTSTATCCAYAGCAAGGAAGAAGACAAGGCTGTCAGCATGGAGACAGATCAGGAAAGATACATGAACATTTTTGTAAGCTAGACTACGAGCATAAGTAAATGTGTATACGTGCCTTATTAAATTACTGTAAAACTTTTGCCAATTGTATTGACGTTAATTGCTYTGCACCAATGAATATAATAAGTTACTGTGATGTAATTAATGACTTAAGATCACGCTTTGTTAAGGGTATATAAGCTGGAGAACACTCAGAATAAAAAACTTTTCTTTTCTTGGACCCTGATCCCGCGTGTGTCACATCCGACCTAACAGGGGCAGGAGAGCAGGAGCTGCTCTGAACCCAAGGAATATCATAGCTCTGGTTTCTGCTGTAAGAACCCTGAAGTGAACACCACTAATTGCAGAGGGGTTTGTCCTGTTTGCTGCAGGGTGAACGAGGACTGATGATTGCTGCTCATAGAGGGAAGAAATTCCATACTTGGGGCAGTACCAGCTGTGGGTTCCTCTGGGTCTGGATTGAAGGCACTGAGACAGGAGTTCATGTTCACACTCAGGTGTTTGTTATTTCTTATCAGTGAAACAGTCTCACTGCTGTGAGTTCTGCACCTTTTCATTAGAAGGCACAAAATGGCAACAATCTCTTGGTGCAAGGGCTTTTCAGACTGAACTGTCCAATTAAGAGCTGACACCTGGATTATTTTCCCTTTTAACCCAATAACTGATCCCACAGAGCTGCAGTGCAGACTTTTCTGCCCAATTACAAAATGCCACCCAAACCCATGGAGAAGGAGGAAGAAGAAACCCAGGACAGCACCCTGTGCCCTCCATCTTGCTGCCATCCACAACATTCTAAAAACCCCAAAACCTCAATTTCTCACCAAGTGATGCACCTRCACTGCTCTCTGTAATCTATTTCACACTTTTGTGGATTCCAGTCYATCTTGAAGTCTGGGAAACTTTCTCCATGGATGAGGGTCAGAGTCAGTGCTGCCCTGGGGGTCAGGGCACCCCAGAGCAGACACAGAAATATTCCCAGTGCCCTGGGTTTCCACACATACTGGAGAGGGCAAGGAACAAATGTGAGTCTAAGCAGCCATGATTAGGGATTCTTTGTGGGAAAGCACAAGACTGGTGGGAATTCTGGTGTTTATTTCTCTGACTTTTCTTCTGCATTTGCAGTGCAAGTAAATACAAATAATTGCTGACAGATGTTTTAGAAACATAGCATTATGCTAACCATTAAGGTTAATTTTTTTAGGTTAATAATAGATACTGATAACATGGTGTACTTGGCTCAAGCTGCCATTACCTTGCTGAAGTGGGCTCTGCTCCAGGTGCATGTGTGGAACCCAGTGCTGGGCTTCTTCTCTTGACCCTCCCCTGAATCCCCTTGGTCTCCACTCCCTCCTCCCCAGGAAGCTCCAAGCAAATTACAGTTCCTGGGGTTTAAACAGTTGCTCCATCACAATCAGTGCCTGGTGGTGAGGCCTGAAGGTTTTTATCCTTCCTTAAACCATACCTCTGGTTTTTCAGGTCTGTTGGAGAGCAGGACCTTGCATTGTTTCAATCTTGGGTTGAAATCCACTGTGTTGAAGTTGCAGCTCCAGGGTTCTTTAATCTTCCTTTTCCCCTTTTCTCTCATCAGAGGTAAGGAAGGTCTGAAACCAACAGCAGCTCTCTAATGCACAGTATTTCCAGGAGCCAGGTCCTGTATTCTTCTCTGTGTGTGCCTAAAAAAAAATTATTGTTGTAGGACCCTCTTAAGAGGCTCTTTCTGGCAGTGCATTCCTGGATGCTGGGAGCTGTGTCTGGAAAGGGAGGAGCAGCCTGGGGATCATCCCTGACTTCAGGAAGCTCAGGGCCTTCCWGGAGCAGTGAATTCTCCCAGCTCTGCCTCCTGCCCTGCTCCTCACACAGCGATGCTTTCCGTCCCCGTTTTGGACCTGGGCAGTTCTTTGAACTCCCTGTAAATGTCTGGGCACACCCAGCTCCTCTGCCACCGCCAGGTTTGGGTGCCTGGCTGCAAAGGAGCACCCAGGAAAGTGCACTCAGGTGAGAAGCAGGTATGGACAGGGTGATGGAGGTGATTCATGTTGGCAGAAATGGCCGTGGCTCTGCAGGGTGTGTTAGGAGGAAGGTGTGGGGAAAGGGATGAGGTTCTGATGTGGTTACTGCTGAATTCCTGAGCCTGCTGATGCTACTGGTTGYTAATCAAAGAGTTTTTCCTCCTCCTGCAGTTGTTTGAGAAGGTAAAAGGAGTTGGGATGTGCACAAGGCAGCGCCACCTCTGCTGCCCTTCCCCTGCAARGATGGGAGCTCTGGGGTGGGTTTGATGAACCCAGGGAGCAGAATCTGCTCCAACTCCCTCCGTTTGCTTGCTTTGGGCTGTTGTGGTGTTGTTCTGGTTTGGGTTTGTTCCCTCAGGGTGGTTCTGCCTGGCTGATTTTACAACCTGTGGCTTCAAATACAAATTCCACCCTTGGGGAGGGGACAGGGCAGGGACAAGGCCATCAGGTGAGTGAGGCTGCTCCTTCCCCAGGAGCTCAGGCAGGTTCCTCAGAGCTCTAAGAAACATCAGAATCTTGCCAAAGACAAATTTGCCTGTCTGAGTGTGTATTCTCCACAAAACCTGCTCCCTTTCTGATGTGTTGGTGACCCAGAGCAGTTTGGCCCATCACACAGTGGCTCCAAACCCCTCTCAAGGCTTCTACTGTATTTTTTACTGCCCCTTGAGTGACATTGTTGAAACGATGAGTCTCTGAGATGATTCATACCAAAAAAAAAAAGAGATCTAATAATTGTTACCAGTTCTTCAGATCACTGTTCCTGATTTCCAGCATCCTCCCACTGGTCCCTGGAGCTCCCYCCTCCACCCACTCATTTTTCCTGATATTTCCCAGGCTCCCTGCCCGTGGGCTCAGTGTGCCCTCTCCTGTGGTGAGSTGTGAGTGCCTGCCTCTGCCCAGAGCAGCACTGGGGGCTTGGCTGCAGGGGCAGATCCAGCTGGGGTGGGACAGGGGGCAGAGGGACCCCTGGCAGCTCCARGGGAGCTTCCCAGGAGTGGGAATCTACAAAACCAGAGGGGTTTGGGAAAGCTGCAAAAGGCAGGCCCCAGAGGCAGCAGAAATGTGATTGGAGCCAAGCAGCAGCCATGAGATTGGTCGGCAGAAAAATTATTTAAAGTGTAGAAAWGCAAGGACAAATAGAACAATGGTCTGTGTATTGACACTTGTCTAGAATAACTCTCTAAGCTACAGAAAAGTTTATCTAGTGAGATATTAGGAAGGTTGAAGCTTAATAATGGAGTTCTGTGTGTTGTGTTTTAAGGCTTACAAGCAGGGATTGTTTCTGAAATAAGCCAGCATTGTTTAACCAAAGGTACATGTGCTTACAGTGGTTGGATGGAACTACTGTCAGTGTGCTTTTGCTTTGTGTGATTGGTCAAAAAACTTTTACAGTGAGTTGTAACATTGAGTTCTTGGTCTGCTGCCTGGGATATGAGCTGATGGCATCTTCCCATTGTCATAACCATGGAATGAGGCTGATGCTGGAAAATMAAACAGCTCAAGGCAGTTCCACAGCAGCCCCATCCTGCTCATGATCTGTACTCAGCTCCCTGCTGGCGTCACCCAGGGTGTTGGTGGCACATCCCTGAGCGTTGTATGGCACTAAATAGTTTATTATTTAGTTGTTGTTTTGCACTGGGGGATTGGAAATTTGTACTGAGTGTGTAATGYCATGTGGATTGTTATTTCCCCTCTCCCCTCACATGGTCTGTCCCTCGTGCACCCCTCTGCTGTATCCCCTGGTGGTCAACATCTGTATTCTCATTTTCTTACCCTCTCTGCTCAGTCTGTCTCTAGTGATGTCTTCAGGTGGCAGGAACACACTTCATTKTGCCAGTGTGAGATGGATCTAGAGCCCAGGGATGGAAAAGGGTTCTAGGAATCCCCAGTGAAATATTTGAGAACACGCTGACATTGTGGCAGCTGAACCTCTAAAGTTGATTTTGGAGCTGTTTTTAGCTGTGTTACTGTCTCCTGCAAGGCCTTAAAGATAATGTGGACATACAGAGCTGTCCAAAGCAAGGGAAGCAGCTTTGACCCCTCCTATTTATTACCCCAGGGCTGGGGTTTTGGTCTGGCTGCTSGTTATTGGGGCATGGGAGTCATGAGCTTGAAATTTTTGGTGTCAAAAATTCTTATACAGGAAGTAAAGAGCCCCTTCTGCTGTGAAGCTCATTTGCTCACTCTTGCTGGGTGGGCAAGAACCAAAAATTAGAGTGTGCTCCCCACAATTTGAGGGGAATTCTTTACTTKGCAGACAGTGACAAGGAGAATGAAGGGATATTGGGGAAACAGGACACAAGGTCTCAGTTAGAAGAAGACTACTTTGGAAGACTAAAAAGATTTGTTTCATTTTCTAGACTCCAGTTTTTTAAAGGAAAAAAAAACCCCTTGGTTTGAGGTTTTCCTATAGAGGAGATATGAGGGTATTGAATGTTTGGAATATTAAAGAAAGGTACCTATCCTATAATCCAGGCCTCACACAGGATTCCCAGATATTCTAGTGAATTTATGGGTTCTATTGGTGCGAGTAAGTAAGATGATGACAAGGCCTGTGGCTTGTTGACCCTGGTTCTGCAGCCTGTGAAGTTCAGCCCCAGGGAATTTTCTCCTGGAGAGGACTTGGGGAGCCCTGGGGCTGTGCCCTGCTCCCTTTGGGTTGGGGAGAAGCCCTGTGTCACCACAGGACATGAAATAACATGAGGTGGAMGTGCTGCTCTTTCAAGGTAAAAGGGTTTTTTTAATTTCTGACTTCAGTGTTTATAGATTTTTTTAAAAATATTTTYCTTTTTTATAGGTTTTTAAAAGTGACAGTGGRTTGGAGGGTGACAGTGCCACCTCTCCAATGACACTGGACAAACCAACAATCCACCAAATTTGTTCTCTTCTCTAAAAGAAYGCAAAACAATRAGTTATTTACACAAAGCGTGCGAGAAAGCTCGTTATAAGAACGTAAACATCAGAAGGCTTGGGAAATCTTAAAAAATGAAGGCAACKGCGTTGGCTCAGCAGAATGAGCTCCCCAAAAGGAGCAGCAGAGAACCCTGAGAACCTTCCCGGGCTGGGTTTCTGGCTGCTCCTGTGCCAGGGCTGGAGCTGGCACTGCAGCCCCTCCTGCGCCAGGGGAAGGGGAGCTGGGCATAATGACCTTTGCTGTGTTATTTATTAACACTTCGCAGCCCCCTGGAAAATGAACTTTGGAAACGCCGGGAAAAGGCCGGGAATCAGCAGATCCATTGTGCTGCGCTGACAGAAAGATCCTGTTACAACACACTTCAGCTGCCAGCTTGCTGCAGTCACTCAATCCATCACGGTGGGCCGGGGGATCGCGAGGCAGTGAAACTCAGCCTGGCGTGTTATTTTAGTCTTACATGGGCTGTGAGATAAACGGGGCATGAACCGGCCCCCTGGCAGGGGGGCGACCCCCGGCGCCCTCATTAAAGTGCCAATCAAAAAGAGTAATGGGAGGGGGAATGGGAAACTGGCTCCTCCAGCCTCCTCCAGCCCCGCTCTGTCCCGGCAACTCGCACAAGCCAAGGGAAATATTTCTGTTCTGAGCAGGAGCCAGGCCGACAGAAACGCTCCCGGTGCGTCCTGGAGCTCCGAGGCTGCTCCGGGGTTGTGGGGTGGGAACGCGGCCCTGTGGCTGGCTGTGAGCACAGAAACAACAAATCACAGAAACACAGAGACACAGGATCACAGAAACACCAAATCACAGAAACAGAGACACAGAAACACAGAGACAACAAATCACAGAAACACAGAGACACAGAGACACCAAATCACAGAAACACAGAGACACAGAAACACAGAGACAACAAATCACAGAAACACAGAGACACAGGATCACAGAGACACCAAATCACAGAAACACAGAGACACAGGATCACAGAGACACAGAGACACAGAAACACAGAGTCACAGGATCACAGAAACACAGAGACACCGAAACACAGAGACACCAAATCACAGAAACACAGAGACACCAAATCACAGAAACACAGAGACACAGAAACACAGAAACACCAAATCACAGAAACACAGAGACACCAAATCACAGAAACACAGAGTCACAGGATCACAGAAACACAGAGACACCAAATCACAGAATCACAGAGACACCAAATCACAGAAACACAGAGTCACAGGATCACAGACACCAAATCACAGAAACACAGAGTCACCAAATCACAGGATCACAGAATCACAGGATCACAGAAACACCAAATCACAGAATCACAGGATCACAGAGTCACAGAATCACCAAATCACAGAATCACTGGGTTGGAAGAGACCTTCAAGATCATTGAGTCCAACCCGTTCCCTGACACCTCAACCAAACCCTGACACCCAGTGCCACATCCAGGCTCTGTTAAACACACCCAGGGATGGTGACTCCACCACCTCCCTGGGCAGCCATCCCAGAACTTCATCACTCTTTCTGTAAAATTTCCTGATATCCAACCTAAACTTCCCTTGGTGCAGCTTGAGGCTGTGTGCTCTGGTTCTGCCAGTGCTGCCTGGAGAAGGAGCCCAGCCCCAGCTGAGCACAGGCACCGTTCAGGAGCTGTGCAGAGTGATGAGGTCACCCCTGAGTCTCCTTTTCTCCAGGCTGAGCACCCCCAGCTCCCTCAGGGTTCCTCACAGGGTTTGTGTTCCCAGCCCCTCTCCAGCCTCGTTGCCTCCTCTGGATGTGCTCAGGGGAGCTGGGAGAGTCCTCACTGGGTGCACCCTGGAAAAGGAGTGGATGTGGCTTCTGGGGATGTGGCTTCTGGGGATGTGGCTTCTGGGGATGTGGCTTCTGGGGATGCCCAGCCCCTGGGGTGGTGCCCATGGTCACTCAGTGATGGGTTTTCTGTCAGAAGTGGTGCCCAGTTCAGGATTTGTGTGGAAATCTGCAGTGAAACCTCTCTCAGTGCTGCCCTGCTCCGTGTGCTGAGGATCTGGATCCTTGTGCTCTGTGGGGTTATTTCCACTGGAACCACAGCAAATCATCACTGGATAACSTTGGGGTGAATACAGACATGAGCTGAGGCTCTGGAGCAGTGCTGAGCTGTCACTGATGCCCTGAGCTCTGCTCTGACAGTGGGTGCTGCTCTTTGGGACTGGGAGAGCTCCCAGCACTGCTGGGGAATTCCTGGGTGGCCTGAGATGTGCTCTGGGTGATGTATGTCCCAGACATCTTTTATGAAAAATCCTTTCCTTAGGATTTCTCCTCCTGAGAAGCTGAGAGGCCTCAGGAACAAAATGTAAACATTGATTATCTGCTGCTGTGGAATGCAACAGGTGGATCTGTGATTGGTCTCATGCTGGTTGTTTCTAATTAATGGCCAATCACAGCCCAGCTGGCTCAGACTCTCTGTTCGAGCCACAACCCTTTGTTATCATTCCTTCTTTTTCTATTCTCAGCTAGCCTGCTGATGAAATCCTTTCTTCTATTCTTTTAGTATTAGTTTTAATGTAATATATATCATAAAATAATAAATCAAACCTTCTGAAACATGGAGTCAGATCTTGGTCTCTTCCCTCATCCTCAGACCCCTGTGAACACCATCACAGATGTATAAATTCCTGTTCTTCTGCATGTTGATTTCCCTCTGGTGTGTGCTCAAAGGAGAGGGAAAAGGGTGYCTGTGAAGGGAAAGGTGAGTGAAGTTGTACTGTGTAAAGTGGATTTTTATTGTTAGAAATCAGGAAGCTGAATGTGGGGGAGTTGGCTCTTAAACCTGCTTATAAATGTCAGCTCTGGGGTGATCTCACTGTGATTATGACATTGGCWGCTGTTTATTTTTGCTCACAAGCTTTTATCAGCAGCACAGAATTTCTCCAGGTAGATACTGGTCTGATTTAAAATATTTTTWTTTTTTTTATGGATAGGATCAGCAGTTGGGATTAGAAAAATGTATGAATAATAATRTCAAGGAATGGCAACTGCCACAAAAGAAGGAGGTCCCACGTGAAGGTGACATCTTATTGTCCCCKGAGGCTGGTACAGATTAGAGGCACCCAATGCAGAGAGGAAGGAAATGTACCCAGGTCAGCTCAGGAAAATCATGGAACTGCTCCAGAGGAGGCCACAGAGATGCTCCAAAGGCTGGAGCTCCTCTGGAGCCAGCCTGGAGCAGAGAGGGCTCCAGGGACACCTTAGGGCCCCTTCCTTTATTTCAAGAGGCCACTGGAAAGATGGGGATGAACCTTTCAGCAGGGCCTGCAGCTACAGGAGAAGGGAAAGTGTCTAAAGTGAAGGAGAGCAGACTCAGAGCAGACATAAGGAAGGAATTTTGCAGTGAGGATGAGGCACAGTCACAGGTTGCCCAGAGCTGTGGGAGATCCATGGAAACATCCAAGCCAAACAATTCTGTGACTGTAAAGAGCATGATTGGTGTCAGCTTTGTACTGACCAGGTCAGAAATAATGATTTGTACCCATTTCAGGTCAGAAATAATGATTTGYACCCATTTATACACAAAATTCTRGAACATTTACTCATCTGAACTGGGGGATGAGGGTGTGAGGATGCTGTCTCTGGATTATCCTTTGAGGGATCATGAAAGTGCTGTTAAACCCCAAATAAAGATCTGTTCTGGCATAGAAGGTGTGCTGAATAGGATCTTCACATTTCTGGGATGTTTACCTCAAATACTGCTTCCCTCATACTTTGAGATTCAAAGAAATCCAGAAAAGGATGAATGGAAAGGCCTGGAATTGCCCATGGGCAGAGGAGAGGCATCAGTGGTGCTGCTGTAGGGGCTGGGGCACTCTGGCCATGCAAATATTGAGTTACTTGTAAAAATGATTTTATTTTTTCCCTCCCATTTAACCTGCAYGCAGGCACAGGTTTTTTGCTCCATCATTATTTTGATACCCAGTGGTCTGTAGGGCTGGATGTCAGTWGTTTGCCAAAGGCCCTGGAGCAGCAGTCCTCAGGAATGGTGAGTCACCCTCCTGGGGCAGAGCAAATGTTTGCTTTTGTGGTGTCTGCAGGCCTGGGGAAAGCTGGTATGATGGATTTCTCCTTTATTTATTAGAATTCCTCTGCAGCTGCAGCATGCAGGGGACTTTTTCTTTTTCTTTTTTTTTTTTTTGCTGGCATTATCAGAACCCATTGTTCTGCAGCTCCCATGCACAGCCCTTGTCCTCTGGGTGACCCAGCCATTTATCCAAAATGGAAATGCACATGGAAGCTGTTTACTTGGCCCATGGCCTTTCAGKGCTTTTGAGTCAGCCCAGAGCAGCCTGAGGTGCAGGGCTGCTTTTACCCACACTCTGTGCTGAGCACAGCCTTGGGCAGTGCAGAGTCAGGGAAGAAAACCCCAAAGCCCAAACACACACCAGCCAGCCCCCTGTGACACTGTGCTAAGGATAAATTATGTATTATAATACATCATACACCCTGCACCCCATATAATTTATATATATATATATAAATATCTACATTAATATGTATTTCAAAATTATGATATATAATTTTATTTTAGATATAATAAAATTCTATATTATGATATATATAATGTATTATAATATATTATATATATTATAATACATAATACACCCTATAATGTATAACAGTACTCTTCATGGGGTGGGCAGGCCCTGGCACAGGGTGCCCAGAGAGGCTGTGGCTGCCTCAGAAGTTTCCAAGGACATTTTCAYCCTTGGAAGTGYCCAAGGCCAGGCTGGACAGGGCTTGGAGCAGCCTGGGACAGTGCAAGGTGTCCCTGCCATGGCACAGGGAGGATGGGCTGCTCTTTAAGGTCCTTCCCACCCAACCCAGGCTGGATTCTGGGATTCTGGTGCTCTGTTCATCCTGAGTGTCCCCAGGCCCTGAGCAGAGCTGACCCCTCTGAGGGAACTGCAGTTTGCACCCACAGCATTTTGTATTTCTGGCCAAARATGTGCTGTGCTTCTGCTAAGCAAAACAATATGATTATTTTCCCCCAGTGTTTGTCAGTGGTTAATGAGTAACCTTTTCCTTCTGGCAGGGACCCCTGTCAGGTTCTGCCCTCTCCTGCAGCCGAGGCACGAGCAGGGCTGCTCCCAGACCCAGCTGGGGCCGAGCTCTCTATTCCAGTTCTCAATTCCCAATCTCCCACTCCAGAAAATCTGCTCTGCAGAGCCACAAAAACGGCACCGTTCGCTCAAACCGCTCTGAGTCCTTTTAACAAAACATTTCCTCAGGCAGGGATGGTTGTGGCAGGGAAAGCAGAAGGGTTTGAGCTGCCCTGAGCCCCCTGTGACAGCTCCCAGACCAGCAGCTGCAAGAAATGGGCTGCAAGAAAGCCAAACCTGTAACACAAAGGAGTTGGAAGAGCTTTGTCCCAGTCCTGCATTTGATAAAATTAAGCAACATAATGTGGAGTAAGAGTGTGCTGTCAAGCTGGAATGCTGCAGCAATCCAAACTGGAGTCTGAAGCTCTGGGCAAATTTTATTTTATTTTTTTTGGTATTATTTTTATTTTATTATTTTACTTTATGGTATTTATTTTTAGAAAATTAAGGTTGTTCTTTCTTTGCAACAACCCTGCCTTTAGGAGGGTGGGATAGAGGAGGTTGGAACACAGCCTTTGCTTTTCAAGAGAATTCTGAAGTATATGTACATTTGGGGGTGGGTGTATATATTTAAAGAAGTAGTACAGATGCATACACATGCACAGTGTTATTGTCAGGTGAAAATTTGTATAAGTGGATTTTGAGCAACTCTTGACTTAATTMAAATGTGCTTTGATTTTGCTTTGTTGTTTGTTTTTTTTTAAATATCTGTGCAACAATCTAAAGAGAGTATATTTACTGAAACCTGCTTTTTCAGCATGAGGGACCAGAGGTGAAGTCACTGTGAGCAGCAAATCAAGGTGGGTTCCTCTGAGAAGGAAAACAGAGCAAATCTGAGAGGATCTGTCAGCCCAGGGGGTTGTGCACTGGAGGCAGCAGGTTTGTACTGAACAGTGCTTTGGAGAGAAAAAGAAGTTTAAAAAAAAGGTACAGTTGGGCTAAGATGTTACACAGTATTTTATCGAAGAGAAAAYAGATAAATGTTGAAAAGCATCATGCAGTTTAGGAAATGAGATAGTGGAGAGATCAAAAGGTCCCTGTCACTGGGCAATGTCTGGTTATTGCTCTGCTTGGAGATGGGGCCCATTTAGCCACTTAGCTTCTCCCCACAAAAATGTAAACACTGCTGTGCTCTGGAAAGCAGCCCTGGGGCTGGAGCTGCTCAGAGGGATCACTCTGAGCTCCTGGGACTGTGGCAGGAGCAGAGGGCAGGGAAGGGTGCTGGAAATGTCTGCCCCAAGCTCCCACCCCTGCAGGAACCCCTCAGGCTGCAGGAGCAGCCCTGATCCAGCAGGGATGGCAAGGAAAAGGGGATTTCACTGGGGCCATGCCACAGGACACACCCAACTTCAGCCCTGGTTTTGGAGMCTAAAATTCAGTTTCTTTTTTCCATGCCTTGAGAAAGTTGCCTGTCTCAGGAGTGGGCAGCCAAGTGATGYCTGTCTGTCTGTCTGTCTGATGTCTGTCCTGGGGCTGTTTCCAGCAGGGTCAGTGGGGACACAACCTTTGGATTTTTTCACCTGTGCAGGAGGACTGGAGTGAAACTGGGAAAGGGCAAGGGAGGAGAGGGCAGGAGGAGAGTGCAGGACAGAAAAGGGGAATAAAGGGGAGGGCAGGGAAAGGGGGAAGACAGTAAAGAGGAGGAAAGGTGGAAAGGATGGGAAAAGGAAGGACAGGAAAGGATGTGATGRGTAAAGGGGATGAGAGGACTGGGGAAACAGGCAAGGAAAGGGGAGGAGAGAAGGAAGACATGGAAAGGTGTCATTTTCATGCAGTCAGAGACAGTTCTTCCTTCCTGCCCTGCTGAGGTGTTATTTCATCTACTCTTTATTACACCTCGAAGCTGGACAGGTTTTTTCACACCAACTGAGTTCAGGGCACCCCAGGGGTGTTCAGTGGCTGCTCTGGGGCTGCACATCATCTCCTCATGGATGGCTACACACCCAAGCACTCCATCCATCCCCTGAAGTGCCCAACACAGCAGTGAGAACTCCTTGTTCTCCCTCCCCACCTTTAGCAGCCCAGGATTTTACAGGAGCTCAGAAGTGGTTTCATTCTAACCTTCAGCAACAAAATATTCCCATGAAAGGAYTTTACCTTCAAAGTACTTTACCTTTTAAAAGGTTTACTTACACTGAATCAAAAGGTTTGTGAAGTCACACTTTAAAATGCAGGTTGCAGAGTTGTGTCTTCCTACCTAAGCACCTCCAGGGAGTAAATGAGACACTGAGGGCTCCAGATCCTGTGGGTCAAGGTGTTTAAAGCACTCATTGCTCCCTCTTCAGTGTGGTCACAGTTAATGAGACAAATACCAATGTGGTGTACAACATCAGGGAAATAAAATGTTGGTTTTTTATTTAGAAGTTTAGTTCTCAAGATATTGTGAAGTCCAACAAGCTGGTAGTCTCCTCTCCCCCACCTGAGGGAAGGAAAAATCTGAAGTTAAATGTTCAATTTCCAAGGCTGCTCACTTCAACTACTTCAAAACAAGTCAGAAAAGAGGCTTTGAGATGCAGACTGTGAATGTAAAACTGAATCCTCCCTGTATTATTTACCAAAATACAATTTTTTTTGTTAAAAAAGAGGCTGACATTTCAGTACAAGACCAGGTCTCCTGTATTTACCTGTATTGGTGAGTTAAGAGAAAAAAACCAACAAAAAGCCCACCAAACAACCCAGCCAATGCCCCCCTATCACAGTGTTAATGCACTCTATGCATGGTGTTAAAGCTCTAAACCACAGGACACCTGGGCTCCAAAAGCTGAAATTAATTCTTGATTTTATTTTTTTAAGGTTTATCTACATTCCTGTACTGTGAAAATCAGTTTTCTCAAGGAAAAAAAAAAGAGAGAGAGAAGGGCTTCTGTCAGGTAGTGCAGTATGACTCAGTAGAGCTCCTTTAATTTCTTTACACAGTAAACAGACTCATATTTATACCAACACCCTCTGCAGTTGTATTTACATGGACACTTGTACATATATACATGTTAGCAAAATACAGGGCTTCTCCCAGACCCAAAGCTGTGTCAGCTACACCTCTGGTATACAACTAGTGCTTAAAAAAGAAAAGCCACCTCTTTTGTTTTCTCTAAATACTAAAATTATATTTTTTCCTTCTCTAGTCACACAGTCCTGGCTYCAGCCTGGTACTTGCAGCTCTTTCTGGCAGTGAGGAAATGGATTTTCAAGAGTCCAGCTCGAGATGCTCTTGATTTTCACTAAGTCTCAGCATCAGCTGCTGCTCATAATAAAGGCTCTTTGCATAGTTGATTTCTTGGGACACCTTTACTGCCAGAGCTTCCGATTTCACTTTCACCTGCAGAAAGAAAGAGGATTTTTCTTAATGTGCTCCTGCTGTCAGCTAAAAGAGAACAGATTTTAGATTTGAGGTAAGGGACAGAAAGGTTTCAGTGGAGTTTCCTTCTCAGCACTTAGGCTGGAGCAAGGAAGGAGGGTGAGGGAGCACCAGGTACACACACAGATCCTCAAGGGTGAGAGCAGGAACACAGAGCCATATCTGAGGTTGTTTCCTTTGCCTCCCCTCCCACCTTTTATCTGGCTGCTCTGTTTGGAATGTGAACTGCCTTGGGTCAGGGGTGAGCCTGTAACTGTGCCTGTAAAACAGCCCCTGAGCAACTACTGTAATGGCACAAAACATAAACTCTGGGTCCAGCACCAGAGACCTCACAGTGAAAACTGCTGCATGTAGGAGAAGATAAACAGACAGCAAAGTGCCCAYGTGGTTAAAGCATTTCACAGGTAAATACGTGTTTCTTCCTGTTACTTTTCAGCCTGTGGGAATATTTTAGTGTTTGCCTTTCTTCAGCTTTCTCAGGAGTTTAGGGAGCCACTGAAACCTTGGCAGCAGCTGTTTCCAGTGCTGACGGAACAAAACCTGTGCCTAAATCCCTTTGCTCCCA